>DWME01007734.1:0-12334 GCA_018244795.1 Parelbella ahira ahira
TAGCCCGACTAGTTTAAGGCCAGTACGAGCCTCTACATCATGATTTCTGGCCGTTTGCAGCGAGGTCGCGGCGGAGACTGACCGTATAGTAGGTACCTATAACTTTATTGTGCTTCTAAATATTATAATTGACTACTTGACTGCCTCATTGTTCGTGGGATTGTAAGCCCGACTGCCGATCGGGGGGCCCTGGGTTCAAATCCCGGGTCGGGTACTATTAGGTTTTGCAAATTTAGAATTTCTAGTAGTGACTCGGGGTCTGGATCTTTGGTTGGTGTATGGCAATAGCCTCACCATCTTTTCGATGGAACTTAAACGTAACCGGTGAAACATGGGAGTGTACCTACTACACTCCTCAGTCTACCTCTTCGAGGATTAGGTACAGGCGTGATGTTACGTTACTTCTATGCTTGTTGGTTCACTGTTACTGTTACTGTTCACGGCTACTGTTCATCTAAGAGTTTATGGAATGACATTGCTGGACATGAGTCTCTTCTGATTGATGCCAGCCCGACCTGGCCCGATCTGGACCTGGGTCATTTGAAACAGAGTGTCTTCTTCAGTTCATTGTTGCAGTCAATCAAGTTGTTAACTAAAAAATGAAAGTATAACGTTCTACCATTTATTACTTCCCCTCTATACTATTATTATGTCTTACGCCGGGTCCTTCACAGGTTGGCAGAGAGCACCGAATGCCAAATATCTCTATCCTTAGAGACTTGACATGTGCATTTCACGTTCATCATTATATACATACTTATGTAAATACTGCCAAATTGGATTTATTCTGAAAACAATAAATGTGTTATTCGAAGGTATTCAATTGAGGACACTTATTGAGGGTAGTTAATCTATCGACCACGTGACGTCGGGCTCACGTTTTTTCCTCCCAACCCGTGGGCGGTCGGCTCTGCCCGCCCACGCTGACAGTCTCAAAATACAATATGAATGGAATTTAAATAGTATATACTAGTACTTTACGTATTAAAACATATTGACAGAGAATATGAAAAACACACTCGATTTAATGATTTTAAAATATAATAAAAAATATATATATAAGTAAAATAATATCATGGGACCATTCCACATACAGCCGGCTACTCGATCCCAAACACGTTAGGTGATATACATATGTAATTATATACCTACAAACATATATTTTTAAGTCTAGACAGAACAAATACATGTCCAAATATTTATAAGGGGTGGATCTAATCCACGACCTCCAGCTCGATATTATCACTAAACAATGGACAATGGTTAATTCTGTATAGTGTTGGTTGGGATTTACAATCAAAATAAAAAAGCGCAGCTTTCTGTAATTATAGATTCTAAAATTTAAAAAGAACCCATGCGATATTGAGTAGGTAATGCTATTTTTCTTAAATAAAATTATATTATTATTTTATTAAAAAATAAAAATTGGGATATATCTAGTTATACATCAATAAAAAATAAATAAAATAAAATCTACAAATATAGAGAAATTTACCGATTTCTGTCTTTCCCCTTTTCCCCGAAGCGACCTGGCGTGAGGTTATAATAACAATAATTAACATAGTAATATGAACAACTATTTAAAACAAGAGAATGCAGCTTTTTACACAAATGTTCTGCATCCAACGCTACATCCTGCATACCATCAGGTGAGATTGCAGTCTATTGTAAGCATATTTCTATTAAAAAGTCTACCTTTAACCAAAAATAGAGGAACATCGTGCGACGTGCAGCAGCCCTGGAAGCGAACGATGGTGTATCGAGGCAGCAATTGTGACCATCAACCACGACCGCTCCGACAAGAGCGAACGACGAAGAAGAAAAAGACTTTGTCCCATTATCATATGAAGGAGCAACAAAACTCGATTGGATCGCAGTGAGTTGAACAAGTGGTAAGGCGCCCGCCCAGGCACCTATCAGTCGTGGAATAGCGCCCGCGCGACCGCCCGCCCATCGCGAGCTCAAAGTATCGCGAGTGATAACAGACGAAGTTGGAAATAAATAAGAGTACACGAATATTTTATTTAATAAATATCAGTGTACATAAATAATTTATAATAATTAAAAATAGATATTAGTGAACATAAATAATTTACAATTAATATATCAATAAACATTGGTGTAAATAAAATTTAATTAAAGATGCCGATTAATGCTGAAGACCAAAATGAACCAAAAAAGTGTTATTAAATTCACCACTCGGAGCTTAAAAATATTTTTAAATAATCGCTTTATTTATAATTAAATTGTAAAGGTCGCAAAATAAATTTAATTCATAAACAGATAAGTATTATTTTTATACAAAAATATTAGTTATATAATTGGAAGGCGAGTAATTGAAATTCAATTCTCAAAAAACAATTACTCTCCAACCAATAACTTACCCACTTAAATGAAGCATATTACTTACCAACCAATTACTTACCCACGTGTATGAAGCATATAATAAAGTAGTGACTGTATTTTAAAAACTTCAAACGTGTAAACAATCCATGCAAAATTCCATTAAAGTCTCAGCGATTGAGTGATCAGGCTACTAGTTGTAATACTGGATTCATATATAGGTAAAACCACCGTTATTTTACTGGACTGTGACTTATGTTCCGTTTTATTAACGTATACGACTTAGACTTAAATGTATCTCAGTACTGCCTACTTAAATATATCTCTCAATACTTCATTATATTTTTAATCAGTAGTTAGTATACCTAAATATATGTTAACAGTCTGAGATTACTGTCGAACGATATGCTATGTAACATGGTTTCAGTATATCAGCACCACTGAACCAAATACCCTATTATTTCCTTTAGAATATCTTTGTTTACTGTTGACTAGTTAGTAAGTTAGTCCCAGTTACTGAACTGGTAGTCTTTGAAAACTTATATACCTTTCCATGAGAGTCAAGTCAAAATCGATGCAGCCAATTCGAAGGTACTCTGGACCAACAAACAGATGGATACGTGGATATTTAAAAAACACTTCTAAATACTGTGATAATGCGCAAATAATTTATTGAATATAATAAAAGGCTCTGTCTCAAAACCATACATAGATAGAATCATAAATCATATTTATGTAACTATATATTATACATTTTATTTAACTTTTATATATATAATTATTTAACAATTCATTCAACTTCTTGCCTTATTCTTTGGTCTAGTAAGTTACAAGCGCAACCTAATCGAGAGGTCCTGGATTTTCTAACTGAAATTCCTAGTAGTGGCTCAGTGTTTGTTAATATGCGTACCCCTAAGGCGGAACTGGTGGAATCGCGGTAATGTTACTATACACCTCTGCCTACCTCTTCGGGAAATACTAGCGTAATATTATTTTTATAAAATATATGCACGATTATATGACGTGGAAATATGTAACATTTGTCACTCATCATTATGAACTTTGTTGTAAGACACCGCTCATTCCAAATTCTAAGTAATTTTTCAAAGTAAATTATATTAAAAAATATAAACTGTTTTGCACTTCGTCAATCAAACATCGAGCCACATAAAAAATTCACCGAAAATCATAACTAAAAATGTATGTAGGGAAGTCAACACAACATTACCTATATATACCATAGGTTCTTAAGCAAATTAGTTCTATATACTCAGAACGAGGCTGGACATTATTAATGATGTTGTTGACATTAGGCGAAATACGACAGTATCAGCTGTAATGACAAG
Source organism: Parelbella ahira ahira (assembly GCA_018244795.1). Taxonomy (NCBI): domain Eukaryota; kingdom Metazoa; phylum Arthropoda; class Insecta; order Lepidoptera; family Hesperiidae; genus Parelbella; species Parelbella ahira. Next base: position 3,690 of record DWME01007734.1, read on the forward strand.
GCTATACACCGTTGATCTGTAGAATTAAAAAATCGGGCGCGGTCGCCTTTCCGATTGGAGGCCGTCGCTATAAGTACGTTACGATATACCTTGATTCGTACGTCAGACGGTACGACAGATCGGAGATGTATGGGATATATTCTAAAAAGAATAAAATAATAATTTTCTTGAGTAAGCAGGCTAGAATTACAGTGAATTGTAAGCAATAAAATACTTAAATCGTTACATAACAGTTAATACTATTTTTTTGCAATGTTACTCTGTTTCTTGCGAAAAAAATTACGTGATATTTGCCGAGACCCCTCTCTCCAAAGTAAAATTAGATGAGATTCGACTTGAGACCCCCTCCCCTTCATGAACGCCACACGTAATTAATGGACGCTTCCTTACCTATATTGTTAAGATTAGTTTATATCAAAATATTTTAGTCAGTATTGGAAATATCAACGTTAACTACTTTGACTATGACAATATTTTATACGTGTATTATACATATAAATCACATTTGTTCCAAGAGAGGAATGTATATTTAAGTGTTGGTTGTACAAATTTCTCGGAAACTTAGTCTCGTTTATTCATTAGGGTTTCTTAAAACAATCAATTTATGCGTAACTTACTCATAAATTATAATACATACTTCAAAAGTTGTATGATTATTTTATTCATATGGATATATTATATTTTAAGCGTAATTTGCCGAATTTTTCTAATGTAGGTGTAACATTTTTATAAAACGCAAGGCAAACAGAAACAGGTACCACTTGATGGTAAGTGGTCACCGTCGCTTACAGGCACGTGCAGCATCAAAGGAGTTACCAATGTGTTGTATGCATTGAAGGAACTATTTAACGCTACGTTTGAAGAACCTAAATTTGTATGGTTCGTACGTTCGCTATGTATGTATATGTTACTTAATTATTTAAGAAAAAACGTAACATCACGCCTGTAATCCCCGAAGGGGTAGGCAGAGGAGTGTAGTACACTCCTACGTTTCATCAGTTACGTTTAAGTCCTATAGAATCGGTGGTCAGAATGTTGTCATACACCGGGCACAATTCCTAATTATTATTATTATATAAAGCTCGTTCCTTCACGGGTTAGATAGACACCGATCGTTAGATGTGATAACGTGTAAATTAATCGTAGTCTTTAATCGAAGTTACACTAAGCAAAACTAAACTTATGTTATTATTAAACTCATCTATCTTTACCATGTAATTCAGATGACTGATGTGATAGATAGTCGAGTCGCCGAAACTGGTGTGTGTGAAGTGATTGATAGGTGTCGAAGTACATCATTTTTGTAAAGATAGAAGATATATATCGTAATTGGAATGCTCTGCCTGCTTCGTAAGGGACCTAGCGTGTGGATATAAAAATAAACTTGTATTATGCGTTGTTCGTAAACGTAACTGGTGAAACGTGGGAGTATAGATACTTACTACATACCTCTGCCTACCCTTCGAGGATCACAGGCGAGAACGTTACGTTTTTTTTTTACCAAACATACACCGAATCTAACAATGATTCGAAAAAATCGCTTAAATCAGTGTTCAAATTCATATTTTTGAATCCTTAACAAACAAACGATCGCAATAACACCACATTCTTATACAATTAGAACAAAGCTTTATCCTGTTACTTTGAAAAAAGAACATCAAAGAATTTGAAAAAAATAATAATCTATAAATACGGAAACGTCAACAAAAAATAATCGGTTTCGTAACGAGTGTTATTTCAATTATAAAATGTAAATCTAATCACGTCTTAACACTCGAGTTTTGTTGTAACTATTTAGTTTTTCGCTGACGGTACCTACTTATATCAGTCATACAAACAAATCGATCTAGTTGTACGATAAATTTTGTCCAACGCAAATGCATTGTCATGGCACATTACGATTAGGGGGCTTCTTACGTTCGCTTGGCGCCAATCGAATTAAACATATGCTGTGTTGTGATTGTAAGTAATTTTTTTGTATATTCAATAGTCTCGTCTAGTGAAGTGTAGTGTCTGGATAGAGGTACATATTTTGCACTCTGTGCTCTTTGTCTACGCCATAAGAGAAACGTAAACTTTATTAATAACTTTAATTGATTTAGTTCGTATTTGAAGTGTGGAAAAAATGATTCCAAAGTATATTTGAGATTCGGTGCTCTTTGTCTACCCCAGGTGCCTACACCTGGTGTGGTGATATATTAATAATGTAATATATAATACTAATTAATCTAGTCTGTATTTGAAGTCTGGATAAATTTATTCCCAAGGGAATACCCCGAATTTCCAGTTTCAATATTTCATCGTCCGTCTAAGATCATAATGAAAGATTAATATAAAAAAGTCATATTATTACAATCGAGCGCTTGTCTGAACTTGGTATTGGAGTATTTTAAGAATAAGGTTATGTCTAAATGTTAGTTGAGAACCTAATACATTTATTAGTAAAGTATTAAAAACGTATTTTATTAATGAAAATTACAAGAATATTAAAATATATTTTAATAAGTATGTTATTTCATAGACACTATCTATAGATACTAGATGGTGAGCCTATTGCCATACATCGGGCACAGATCCAGGCTCCGGGACACTATTAGAAATTTCTATTAGACAATCTAAGTTAGGAAAATCGATTAGTAGTCGACCCGTGCTTCCAACCCAGCAGCTCTCGATTAGTAGTCGAAAAAAAAATTAAACAATCAAGCTAAGGCCATATCATACGAACGTTTTTTGTACATGTACATGTTTTTGTAGTTACATGTGATACAATGTATTATACACTCAATACACTCAACTGCACTGTGTGTTATAAGCCTTACTGATAACCGTTTAAGAATAACACTCCAGCTCATAAATGAGTATTTGATATACCGAGGGATCAAACGAACGAAAAGTTATGCGCAACTCTTTCATTGCAGCGTATGGACTATAATTAACTTTAAAATAGACTCCGTTTTTTTTGAAGTCAGCCGTAAATACGTTTTTAAGTCTGTTAGTGTAAGTCCCGTGTGAACGTAAATAGTTCCAATATAGAATGTACTCTCGGAATGAGAAATTTTAAGACCAATGTCGCGAACGCTGGCCAAGTGTCGATTGACAAACCTCAAACGCTTTAGCAAATGTAGAGCTCTAAGTTTCGCAGATTTAATCATAGCGTTTTACTTTACCGTCACAGCAAGTGATATTTAGTTTTAAAACGCATACTTTCATATATATTCGCTTTCACAAATGCACATTTCAAATATAACTATAAATAAAAGTTGTCCATGATGTACTTTAGGGCTTGTGAAGTCTGCCAACCCATACCAGACCGGTGTGGTACGTATTCACCCTTCTTATTATCATCATCATCGACAGCCTCTGGATGTCCACTGCTGGACATAGGCCTCCCCTAATCGGCGCCACTCCATCCGGTTGTGGTCTTCCGAATCCAGCAGCTTCCCGCTGTTTTCTTCAGGTCGTCAGACCACCTGGTAGGATGGCGACCTACACTCCTTTTACCGAGACCTTTCTCCTTTCTGTCTTTTGATTGTCGGTCACTCGAGTGATGATTCCACATCGCTCGAGTGACCGAATTATGTGGAATTACTTCTTATCATAATATTAATTATTTTAATCAGTATTAGTGATTCCAAAATACTATCTCATTTCCTACGTCCGTACAGTCGGTAACAGCCCGTCCAAGCTCCAATACAATTCATTATTGCAAAATCGTTGGTTTTCTTACGATTCGCACGCTAGATATTTTCGATTCAAGAAAATCTAATTATAACCCGCGTTAATTTAGCTCGATGCTGGTAATAGCGTTTTCACTGTTGCATTTGAAACCGGAACAATTGCGGGTAATTTTTGTGTTACATCAGTACGATCAAGTCCATTGCTAGACATAGGCCTCCCCTGAAGGGTTTGGTTTATACACAAACTTCAAGATATAAAAACCATAGACAAAAGTCTGTTTTTTTATTACATTATAAGCTAGATGTTATGTAGAAATTGCTGCATCGATTTTGATGAAATTACGCTACGTTCACAATTTGTAAAACAATTATATATATGATCTATAAATATTCTTTGAGATAAGATAACGGATACTTAGACCATATTTTTAAATCAACTCGAATAAATGAAAGAAACCATAATAGAATCATTAAGGTGTTAAAATCAGCATATGCACAATTAATAACAAGTAAATACATATACCATTATATTCTTCAAGGAAAAATGATTATATCAATGATGGATGCCAGGTCTTACCTATGAGTGGTAAAGTATGATGTGAAGGTGGAGCAGGCACGACACCATGCGATGTGGAACACCATGAAGCGATGGCAGTCCACGTTGTGCTACGTCGTAATACTGGTGTGGCCCGGTAAGAACGCCAGCCTGGAAAATTCGTCATTCAACGGGATAAACACGGTCATAAGACAGTATATAGGAAAGACCATGCATGACACCACAGTGGCGACTACCACTGCGGACAGTGACGTCACAAGTACAGACGTGACAGAACTATCCATTATGAGGACAGTGAGTGAAATAATGCCAATTGATAAAATTAAAACAGTGGTTAATAGAACAATATTAAGTAATTCCAGTGAACCTGTGTTACATTTTACGAGTACTAAAAGTGTGAGTGTGTTTTCAACGGTAACCAGTCGGCCCTCATCCGCAAATAGTCAGGTGAGTACCTAGCTTTATGATTCTGACATATAAAAAGAATTATTGGACTGCAATACGTTTACCGCTGAACACGTCTCTAAATCATTTTGGGGTAGTTCAAATATTTTAAACCACGATTCAAACATCGGTTGCTCAGGAGCTAATATACATATACCTACATACCTAAATATATGTATATTTGTATTTGTTTGCACTTGTGTTTGACTGCCCATCGGTAGGACCTGGGTTCGGATCCCGGGTCGGGTACTATCGGATTTTTTTAATTTAGAATTTCTAATAGTGACTTGGAGTCTAGATGTGTGCCCGGTGTATGGCAATAGGCTCACCACCTATTCCATTGTGGGACTTAAAACGTAACTGATGAAACGTGGGTGTGGACCACACTCTTCTGCCTACTCCTACGGGGATTACAGGAGTGTTATTACGTTTTTATACGTACGTATTTATCTATGTATAATATATGTCGCTTATCAGTCGGATGGTCACTATGACACAGGCTCTTTTCGAGCTTACTTTGGGATCGGATGACGGCGTGTGAAAGATGTACCAAAAAATCATGCTATAATTATAAAACCTGTCTATATTAATAAGATTCTACACATTAAATTATGTGATTCACAATACAAATATTCAATGCAAACTTTTATTGCCCTATATTAGTTTCATTTTTATAATGGCGACGTAAGCGTTATATTTATACATACTCAGTTACTACAACATCGAAAGAAAAACAATTAGAGAAAACTTTGTAGTTAAAAAAATTTGTTCTAGAAGGTTTGTGAAGCCTGTCGACCCACTTGGCCAGCGTGGCAGACTATGGTCTTAAACCTCCTATTTTTAGAGGAGACCTGTATCGAACAGAGAAACGATATAAGATTAGGTGAGAAATAGATGCATTATAATGAATAATGATAACATTAATAAAACCAGAATGAAAATCGATTTACACCTACGCACGAACCGTGCGAATCTGAGTTTGTGTTTATATGTAATTTTGAAACGGCCGTAGACTAAACAATGAAAATTTATACGTACACGTGTAATTTATTCTATTTGTACACCTGTATTATTCAGATTTTGATTCGATATAATAAATACAAGCTTATTTTTTACGTTAATATCTTAATTTTACGTTAACACTCGTATTTGGAGATATATCAATATTTAGGTATATAAAATTCAAATATATGTTTGTGTGTACGCTCAATTATGTCTCAGGGTTTTCAGTTACTTTTTTATTAAGATTATGTAATGTCTATCAACCTGTACTAAAGCGCGGAGAACTGTTTCGTTAACCGTTTTCATCGTCATAACCCTTTTATCGTTCCACTATTGGACGCGGGTTTACTCTCGGAATTATGAACGGTAAAGATAATGGCCGCTGGCCATGCGCGGATTGGCAGACTTCACAACTTAGAAAACATTACGATGAATTCTAAAATTTATTTACTCATCATGCTTACTTTTACCGTTTGATCCATTCATTACGTATGAGTACATACATATCTCCACGTCAAATTCAAATTCAATTTCTCCTTAGTCAGGTCCTTTACATTACAGTATATTTATCTTATATACCTTACATTGTTGGTGTATTGCAATTAAAAATGTCTGTCGTCATATCTTAAATCTTCCATCTTCTGCAGTCACAATCAGACCAATTTATTTCTGTTATAGCTTGAAACTAAATGTTCGTTTTGAGTAACTTTTGACAGTCTTTCAATATACAGCAGGTTTTTGGTCTTGTTGCACGTAATTCTAGTTTTACGAGCATTAGTTGCCATTTTTTCTTGCAGTCGTGCCCAGCTAATGTCTTTAGAATGTAGGCTGTGAGATAGAAGTATGATTTCCATTCAAGTGTTAGTGTCTACGCTTGGCTTTCGTCTGGCCATAACGAATGTTCAATTATGAGACCATTTTAGTTTTGACATTATAATTAATGAATAAGTAAGATAAATAGTAAGAGAACGAAATAAAACCCAAGATATTAAGGAAAGAACGAACCTTGGTGTATTCCATGTTCAAGTGTTATCTAATCTTTTACGAAGGCCGTGTCAAAAGTATCTCGCATTAATAGTCCCAAATAGTTGTTAGCGGAAGTGAATAATCAATATGTGCTGTTAATTTCTAAACAAACCAAAGTAACATCCGATACACGACCACTGATAATACTCTTTTTTTCTATTATTTCGGTCGCATATTTTACAGCCGAGAACGATAACAGTTATTTTATAACACTCAAAAATTCTTGCTAAAATTCATAGATAGCCATATCATTATCATCATTATTATCATCATCAACGTAACCATCATCCACAACAACATTATCACCATCATCAACAACATCAGCCAGTCTCAGTCCACTATTAAACTACATACAACTTTCATCACCTCTGCTATTGTGCTCGTCCTTTATTTTCCTCTCTCTATTCCAAACCATCCAAAGATTCTAGCGTAACTGGGATAGGCCAAGATTCTAGTCCCAGAAACTAAAAGAGAACGTCCATTGTGCCAGTACCTTATATCAATTACACCCTTTTCAAAGTAAACAGTACTTGCCTTGACATGCAAATAAAGGGTTTTCTAATACGTACAAAGCTTTGATGAAAGATAGACCTCGTATAATCATTTTGTTTATCGATTCTATTTGTCTTCCGCCTCGGCGTATCCATCCATGATCACGAATAATTGCACAGATCGGACTACAGCACATTGGATTGTGGATTACAGCACATGTTGGATAAGAGCAGGTTGGATTGCAGGACAGATTGGAATGAAGCACCGAATGTTTTATTAAATTAATCCAATATTGTATTGAGGGTCTATGCTATTGGACGGGTTATATAATTGTGTAGATCGAACATGACCTTCGCTAGTCATACTGACAGATCTTTTTGTAAAAACTCCGTATTTCTGAATAGTGCAAAATAATGTCAGTCTAGCTATTTTCAAGAGAGCTTTCGAAACAATTAATTACTGATGAGTGTTTATCTCATTACTAAATCATTTCGCCCGTATCTCCTATACCCATCGTTTGACTCCCGCTTGTTTTAGATTTTTTCCACTGTGTTCAATTTTATACTCTTTATGTTTGTTCTGTGAATATTTAACTTTAAAACGCCTCTAAGCGAGTTGACTACAGCTCGAGAAAAAGTCCGATTAGCACTTCTAGCACTTTCTATTCCGTTGTTGTAACTCTACGCTTTTTTTCTTAAATTAAACGATTCTAATATCTGAGGAAGTTCTTAGTATTATTATATCTAGCCTGCTGTCACAGTGCTTAGTAATTGTGACTGCTGATACGGAGGTTGTATATTCAATTTCTATTCAGGACAAATATTTGTGCGGTGGTATTATTGATAAATTGATGTATAAAGTTTAAGAAGCTGGGATCAGCAACTAGTTCAGCTAATGTAACAAATTCCAAGACATCATTATTGTACGTTGTAATATACAATTTACTGCATCGTTGCTCGAGTGCATACAAAGCGCGACTGCAGATCGGTAGGTCCTGGATTCAAATCCCGGATCGGGTACTATGGGATTTTACGAATTTAGATTTTTAGTAGAAATTTCTACTAGTGACTCGAACTCTCGATCTGTGCCCGGTGTATGGTAATATGCTCACCACTTATTCCATAGGCAGTAAATGTAACACCAGTAACGTGGGACTACACTTTTCTGCCTACCCCTTCGGAGATTACAGGCGAGAAGTTATTTTATTTATAATACCTATTCAGAACAAATACCATCTGACTAATGCGAAGGAAATGACTGGATTTGGTAATGTAACAAACACCATTTCCTGTGATGATATATAGATATGTATAATAGTAGTTGTTACAAGTATTTGAGTGCGTGTATGCTTATTTCCGTTTGGTTTGTAATGTTAAGTCGTTAATAGACCTACTTTACGTTTTGTGGTCGTAGAAAACACTACTGATAAAATCTTCAAATAAATGTAC
>DWME01007735.1:0-12333 GCA_018244795.1 Parelbella ahira ahira
TGTGTTTTCCAATTTAATAAACTGTCAATTTGGACTCCAAGGTATTTAGTACTATTGGATCTGTTAAGTTGCGGGCAATGGCATTGCGAAACGGAGAGACCGCAGGAATGGGCCTTCAACACAAAAATTACATGAGACTTTTTCGTGTTCGCTAAATATAGCTAAAATAGTATAATGTGTCTCGATCTTTTTAATTTGTCATTCAAATAAAGCTGGTTGCCGGGAATTCACCTGAAGTTTCCAATAGGTTTAAATATTCATGGGGACCCTCGAGCGGCGCCGGGCCCAAGGGTCAGGTGACAATCACTTATTGGTTGCTAATATCTTGCAACATTGAGATTCACGCTGGCTTTATTGACTTGGCTCTTACACTTATATTACATTGACTGATTTTGACAAATGAAAACTTCGGTTGGAAGGTTCTTTATTAAACTATATACATATATTACTTACAGGTTTTTCACGGAGTGAGCACAGAGCACCGAGGGCCAAATATCTCTGTTCTTACAAACCTGAACTTCATACTTTTTCTTTGCATGTTTCTTACTCGCTTGCTTCCACAGACTTCTGAACCCTGCATCAAATGATGTGTAACGATATAAATATCTATATATTATTATTTTTTTTTAAACCCTGGCTTTAAGGGCTGAAAAAAGTGTACCTTTTAATTTTGTGATTCTATTATTGAATAACTTTTTTCTACTGAACTCTTTTCATCTCTCATTCAATGTTAAGTTTGTTTCAATAAAATACGCACATTTTATAAGAATTTTTTGATAATACACTTTCCTTATTTACTTCAATGTTTGTGTTCGTTAACCAATTGTTTGCTTATCTTTGAAAATTATTATTAGTTTTTCGAGATCAAACCGTATTTTTAAACACAAAATGTTAATGTAGGTATTTATTTAAGATTTAGCTAAAGATATTATTAGCCAACAATACCATAGGAACTCTTTAGTGTTACAAATTACTCCAACGTAACATTACACTTGTATCTCTGCAAAGGGCTAGGCAGGTGAGTAGGCAGAAGAGTGTGAACCCACTAATACAACTAAAGAATTTGATTTTCTCTGTTATAAGTCATGTAAAGCAAACTTTAAAAGAAAATCTTTTATAGGTGTTCATAATAAATGTTATAACATTGATATCCCGAAAACTTTTTCTTTATAAAAATAAGTAACAGGCCCACAGGTTGAGTGAAGGCAGGTAAACTGCTTGCCACAGTCCAAATTTATGAGTGCGACCAGTCTGTAACATTCATAAAAATAACTTCTTAGGGCCCTTACACACGGTCCTTTGATACCGAAAAAGGCGAAACTTGCACAATGGTAACAGATGGTTGAGTAACAAAAAGGTTGTAAGCGTGGATACTCAACATATTATAACATTTTAAATCCATACTTTTATCAATTGCACCCAGACACATTAAAAGACATTCTCATCACAAAAATATCTTCGGTGGTAACCGAGCCCAACAAATGAGACTAAACAAATGAGTAAAGATAGGTTAAAGAGTCGCAACAATTGGATCTGATACAGTCACAACGCGTAATTAATTCAACTGTCATCGCTCATCTGATATTTATCTGTTACGATAAGTGATAAATACTTTACAAATGAAAGTATTATAAATCTTGATGGATGTAGATGTCGAGGGAGATCTAGGCTCAAATATCTTGACCAAATAGGTCAGAATACTGGTTGACGGAGGAGTCAGTCAAGTTTTCGAAACCGGCGTGCAGGTATGAAAACGAGAACAGTACCAAAATTAAAAACAAAACAAATTTATTCAAATGATAAATAATTTTTAACAATCGAATTCCTAAAGAATAATTTGAAATATCAGTCTTTAAGCACTGTAACTAGTTTTTTCCGTTTCTTAAAATCAACATGCATGTAAATAATACATATGTGTATTGGTATATCTGTTAAAAATAAACAAACCAATTCTCAATTTGAAATCATAGTGATAAGTCGAGATACAAATTGAATTCCGTTAATCTCAGTTCTGTATATGACTGGCCATAAATATCAGTAAACGTTTCGTTTATGTATACTTGATTACGTAGAGCAAACATTTCTCATCATAACTAAAATAAAACGAACTCTAGGCATTCTAATTTTATAAGATTTGGCTCTAATGTTGTTTGTTTGCGTAAAGTTATATCTACCCGGTTGTTATGATCACACTGTTTACCCAAATTCGTCTCTGTATGTTGTGTGTTCTGAAAAGTTACGACTCGGATGTTGTTACGTAAAAGGCAACTTCAGTACTTCAAGTCGACTTCAGGAAGCACTATATCTGTATTTCATATATACAACAAGTAATAAACAAAGCTTATAAGATCATAAAGTAAGACAAACGAGATGGTCTTCTCCACCACTAAACAAAATAAATTGAGATTTTTCGCATAATTATTATCTTTATTAATTTATATCATCACGCCAAGTTCCTTAAGACATCGGTAAAGAGCACCGAACGTCTATACACATTTATGTCAATATGACGACCAGGTTGTTAATTAAATCCCAATTGACCAATGTTTGCTGTAACGAGACGCGACCAATCATATTAAATGACACAAGGACACGTAATATACGAGTACAAGCTATGACGTCACACATAAATCATCCGAACTGTTTGTAATCCAAGCCGTAATCATATAATCGTGTATAATGAGATACAACATACATATTATTGGCGACATATGTGACGCATCAGCGTTGTTTTATATTGTTATGTCTCTTTACTGCCTTGTTGGTCCGGTAAATCTACATATTTACCCGGGTTTACGGGGTTCGATTCCAACTCGAGATACATATTTGCGTTGTGAGCAAAAATATTTTCTTCTGTCTGGGTGTAAAAAATATCCCTTAAAGTAAATGTTTAAAATATTAATATACATATAATGTACTTTATTAGTCTTTTGGTTAATATGATCTCAATATGGGCGGGAAAATAAGATAATAAAATAATATTACAAGAATATAATCTCATCAGCTCTCGAAAACTGGGGGTTATTAACCCGGAAACAGCCTTAAGGGCAACGTGCAAGCGTAGTGCTGTTTGTCTAGAGATCTCGGAGCCTCCTTATATGCGTGTTGTGGGCGCCGAAGGGTGTTTAGTGAGTAAGAATCTCACATAATCCGATCTCTCTGCGTAGTCGTAGGATGTCTTTTGAGGATTTGTTTCTCGAGGAAAAAGGATTTTCTTATAAACGATTCCGTGTTTAGAATCGTACTCGAAATATTCGCCATGTCAAATTATTGTATGTAGTCGTATAGAAGTTTGTAAATGTTATACTTAACAGTTTGGAATAAAGGAATATAGTTTTTTGTGTTATAAGAAAATTGTGGTTATTTCTACTGTGTTATAGTTATTGAATCATACTATCCATGGACCTCAGTGCGGTTGAAACTACTCCTGATGAACAATTTGATTAAGCGATTTACACAAACCTGCAATTAGAATATTGTTAAAGAAGGAATAATAAAGTAACAGGTTATATCTATGGCCATTAGACTTTAAGGTATTGCAGTGAGTCCCAGCAATATTGGGTCGAACAACATAATCTAGGCGGTTGAAAAATATCTATTACTCAAGTCTGCAATGTGGTACCATTTCCACTGTCTCATCATCAGCTACTCTGTATCACCGTCAACTCTGTGTCTTCATAACTGTATCATTATTATTATCGTATCATAAGCATTATATTAGGCTCGTCGCTGCTTCATCATCATGACTGCATCATCACGAATAACAATGGTCTTCATGAATATTGTGAGCTGATTTGTCACATTACCTTTGTCAGTTGGAATAATGAATGTCTGGTTTTCTCTACTTATATTAACGTCTTTAGTAAACTAGCTTTGTCCTAGGTTTTTTTGCTTTTATTTAAGATAGATATGGATTTAAAATATATAAATATTAGTAGATGTAGGTAATTATAAAATTTTGATTGCTGTAGGTACTTTAAACAACATCGAACACGCATCTTCGTAAAACATTTTAACGCAGCTACGAATTGAACGTTGTTTTATTCTAAGGAATTCTTTAAAATAGTATCTAAAAGTGTTGTATAGTAAATTTCTTTAAGAAACTTTAATGTTCCCAGTTGTTCGCAGGCGGCAACTTCATAATTTGTTCGCGAACAAGACCCGAGAGACGTAATGTGTTCCATACATTGCTTATATTCTTCATATCAACGCTGATCAAATTCTTCGTGAGTGCGTGAATTAATTTACTTTGCTTTGATAATATTCTCTTTTGCTTTGATCAAGTAACAAATGATATCAAAGAACAAACAAGATATATTTAATCAAGTTGAAGAAAAGCTCTGCTAACATTTTCGTTACACTCTGCAACATACGACGATACATTAGATATAATTATATAGAATATTCACACTGTCTTAATGAAATATTTCTTTTAATTTCAATTCTTTTAATTTCATTTATAAATGTGCCACCAGTTAAAAGTTTTATGTTGCAAATTGATAATTACCAAGAATTTTCAAAAAATATATTCTTCCGAGTATAAGGCTTAACATCAAAATTTGACATGTTTGCGTCATTTCTAAAGTCAAACGTAGTAGTGCTATTACGATAGTAACGAAATGGACATGACTAAAGTTTAATGCCGTCCAATATTCAGTGTAATAATTACTTCAAGTAGTTAAAGCTAGGCTCACTGAAGGGTAGATGAAAATTTGCATATTAATAGTTTGTACCATTGTTGGTCAACGAAGCATAGTATCATTTACCGGTTTGCGAATGAATGATTAATTTGCAATGTTAATAAGTTGGTGTTCTGTATATCTATGGATATTTATGGAACATTTACTCGACTAAGGCATTTTAATCTCATCGCCGAATCGGCATACGCACTGAAAGGGAGAAAAGTATTTCGTGAGATTTGATTTTGGGAATTTATATTAAGTAGGCAAGTTTTATCGATTTGTATAGAACTTGACATGCTTATATCTCTCATGAATTGGCTCGAGAACAAATCTATGCGTACTTAAGATTTTCATTAAAACTTTTTATAGGGATCACACGGAAATACGGCGAAAGTTATAAGAGTGTGGATAATAAACTTAGGTAGTTGATTCCCAAGGGAGGGAATAAAAAGATCTTCACTTATCACTTCCTCTTCTTATATCTACCGATTCTGGCACAGTGGCTGGATAATCAGTCATAGGTGTAAACTAGTATTAATCATTGCTTAGTGCCGCTGTCTACGACATCGCTTCAGCTGCAATACAACGAAACATCGTACCTTAATTATTGCAGACGTATTAGAAGTGAAAGTTCCTGACAAAAGGCGCTATTATCTTTACACTATTCTTTTATCATTTGGTCATCATTCGTCCTATTCGCTCCTCCTTACCACTTCATCGAAAATATTTTCATTTTTATGGCAGATATTTAGGTCTGGAAAACAACGAATATAACATATTCATATAAGAGTATATTTAGGAAGTGTAGAACAGAAATCAAAGACATTGTACACTAAGAGAGAAAGAAGTAAAAACTAAAAGTTTATTCAATTAGGACGTTAGCAATATTCAGTTGTAAATATCAACAAGATATGTTAAAGAGAGGCTGTTTTACACGATATGAATATTCTATATTGGAATAAACAAAATTATTCAGCTGTGAATTGCCGTTTTTAGTATGTAGTATGTCACATCATGTAGTAATAAATATTATTCTAAGATGCCCCAACTTTCACTTATATTTATGATCTAGAACATTTTTATTTAGTGGTGTTCTTTATGTGCGTTTTTCATTTTCTATTCTGGGGTTGAATGTTTTTTTATATTGTATTCTGTTGTTGTAACTTTTGTTGTTGTTAAAGTGGTATGTCATATTTTGACATACCATTTTAACAACATCTGATCATGGTGTTTCTACTAAGTAATATTTATGTGTATGAAATAGAAAGAAATTATTCCATACATTATATTAAATTGAGTAATATTCTCTTAATCAAAAATAAATATGTTTATAGTATTAATTTTGAACATTACTTAAGTATATTCGCGTCACGAAAGATCCTTTCTACGGTTTGAAAACCCGAACAGATGTAGAGTAGGAGTTATTACATTAAACCTGAGACCAAACCTTGTTACAAACGCAGGTATGTGTGGTACGTGTGGAGAATTCTGTTTTGAGTCGATAATACATAAACGTTAATATGTAAATGCACATTCGTGACACGTGCTTCTGATGAAAATATTGAATTCCAATCCTTGAACACTATTAATACCTAATTGTAATAAGATATAAGTTGTAATATCGTGGAACCACACTAAATTAGGCAAAGTAGCCAGGCAAGAAATGAGTCTTATATGCAAAAAAATTTGTATCTCAAAATTGAAAGGAAAAGTTATTCAGACAGAACAAAAACATATTAACTATACCTATAGATCAAGTAATAATCTGGTGACTATAACAATGAAGAAAGAAACAAACATTTCGTAACATATAAGTAGTACCCACTAGCATTTTAAAAGACGCAAAAATAAACATATTTATAAGGTAATACTAAGATACTCCATAACTGTATATTGCAAACGATTGTATTCAGTTATATCCGGGAACAGAAACGATAGATGCTTTCTGTGAGTAGGTGCTACAAATAAAACAGTGAGAAGTGAATAAAAAAGATTAGGCAAGTGGATCCTGTCACTAGGCGGCTTAGAGGCTACTATGAGGATGACGACGATGATAAATTTGCTACAAATACAATAAAATGATACGTATAAATAATTCAAAAGTGAATTAACAGATTAATGATAAAAATAGTAAAATAAAGTTTACTTAAAATCAAGCGCTGGGAGAAGAATTTAGCACTCTAATTTTATTTAAGAGGTCTGATTTTCAGAAACTGACTAAGCAAGTCCATAAGGTATATTGTTTGTTGTTTCTTATTTACGCTTTTCGAGGAAATTTTCCAAAGAATTAAAAAAATCTGCACCCCGAAATGCGTAGGGAATTTTTTCTTTTATCAATCAACCGCTAAGGGAGGGCTTAATCAGCCTACAGGAGATTTTCGGTGGCTTTCGGATTCAAATTATTGTATTCAAAATGAAACATGAAGAATTCTTTTTTTCTTGTTTAGCGAGGAATATTCTAATCACGGCTTCAGGAATATTTCACTGTACTGTATATTTTCCATTCATTATTAAACTTATTTTTCAAATTTTTCTTACGTGTCACATATTTATTACCACGTCGGAAACTTTTATTTCTTATTCATGTTTAATATATTGCGATGAGAATTAACGAACATTTTACAAGTTGCTTTAAATTATGGTGCTGAAGTTATGGTGATGTAAGTTATGGGGAAAAGATAAAATATTTGTTAATCTAAACATATTTTAAAGTTTCAAGTCGCGTGATGTGTTTGCATAAGTGAGCAAATTAAACTTGAGATAGATCAATCCAGGTGACCATACTGTTACTGAGGTAGTGATAGCCTGGTAGGATATAAATCTCCCTATCACCCCAGGAAGGGGTCGAAACCTGCGTTGATTAATTTTTGTTCCAAAATTAATTGTGTTTTATATGATTTGCTAATTACATTACATATTATTTACTATAGCGATGAATGAAAAATTAAGTTCTAGATCATGTTCTCGAAAGCTTCTACTTTTCAGCATTTGACAGGCGTAACTATTATAATCATTCTCAGGGGAGACACGCGTCTTACAAAAGACTGATAAAAGAGTTGATGATGACTTTGACGACCAGATTATATACAACAATGCTTTTCTTTTCTATGTTCCAATTTTTTTCAAAAATCAAATAAATATATATTAGTTTGTACAGCTGCTCTAAATACTAAGGAAGTTGAATATACGAGTACGCTACTAGAATATTCTACGTTCAATTGGTGATCAAATTATTAGTTTTAGCGATGAATGTTAAGTATTTTTAAAAAAAGAGTAAAATTTATTATTGCGTGTCCCTTAATTTTATTATTTAGCATTTTAAAGTTTAATCAATTAAATAGATGTTTCCAGAGAACTGATATTAAGAGTAAATTTTGCAAACTGTCACTAAAGTCCACTTTCATTGAATACAATTGTACAGATTCAATGCGAACTGCAAAAGCTCTGTTTAAATTAAACAATAATGTTCATCCCTATTTAAACCATCATCCTAAGCGTACAACCCTTTCCATTGTTAACCCTGTACTGTGTATCATTAGTCTAATTATATCCATTGTGGTTGAAAAGTGAGCAATTTCAGATTGACTCGTTCGACCAGGGCTGTGATAACGACAAGCGATTAACGAATTATTCTCGAAAGTACGATGACTGATCTATAATGCTACCTTCACATCCGTCGAATGTAGGAAAGATGTGATTAAATATAAATTCATTGGAGTTAGGTATTGTTCTTCAGAAATGTCGGAAAGTTTTTATATAATTTCGTAATACGAAGTTTTAGGGATCTCAGTTCAAATATAATCACGATCATGTGTTGTTCAAATCTTAATGGAAAGGAAAATTCTCGTCCAGGTGATTTTGGAGAGTGATTTTTATTTAATCCTAATAATAATCGTGCCAATTATGATTGTGATTACACCTCTGAAATTTTTAGAGACATAATATATGAATGTATTATCTAGTAGTCTAAGACAAAAGATAGAATATACATCTAAACGATGTTAATTAAAATTTTGCTTTTACTACAAATACTCGATGATATTGCTCCATTTTGGAAGCAGCGATAAGTGTTAGCGGCTGAGACGTCTTTTAGAACTTTATAAACATGCCTAAAACCCTCCTTAGGTCTCGGTTTACTTAGCGATAACAACTTGGGACCTACACCGCGATCAATATTTATCGAACTTACCGAGTATTCGGTAAGTCTTAATGGATTTGATTGAAGTAATTTTCAGTCAAGTAGTTATTCGTTGACGGTTCAAAAAGTTGTTATATCAGTTGCAATAACAAGTCATTCTGAAATTGCAAAATGTGGATTTCATTAATTTCCATCTGGTGTTAGCGGCTTCGTGCCAGAGCTTATTGTTGTGGTTCAATGGCCTGCGGTCTCGTTGATTGTGCTAATTGTGTTTATGTTGTTTTCATTTACGTGGATTTAATTAATGATTTTAATGTATTCCTTTTCATTTGTTAAATTTTTCTTGTCTGTCGGCCAAAACTTATCTAAAACGAAATTAAACGACCACTTCTAACAATATGTTGGCAAATACTAATATCAATTATGTCTATAGTTCAATTGTCTCTAAACCAGCAACCAAGTTTCGTATTATAATAATAATCACAGAGATAGTTCTTGTAGATTCAATTAATAATAGTAATTGAACATTCAAACTTGCAATTACTTATCAAACATTTGTGCGGTTCTCAAAGTAATCTCCGCTATTAAATTAAATCAGATTTTAATTTTTAACAAAGTTTTGCCATTAAAAAATCAACGATGGATTATAATGGGGTCCATTACTATTCGCCGTTGAGAAATATCGTCCATTATAAAGATTGCTGTGCACTTTGCTTAAGCGCCGAGGAACAAGGAAATAAGGAACGAAATATGAACCTTATCATGTCGTAAACATCAAAGTTTTCTAATCTTCAACACTCTGACCGTACAATTTATGATTGCCTTTTTACTAAGTCGGCACTTGCACGTATCTATTTTATCTACAGGTTATTATTATCTTATTTATTTACAGGTGATTTGTGTTATTTGAAACAAATGGAATAATAATAATTATCAATCTGTAAAGTTAAATAATGGATTCAGTAGTTAGCTCTTGCACCAAGTTCCACGTGTGGCAAATTTTCATGAGCTTTTTCGTGCTTTAAATGTTATGTTAAGTATTCTGTTTCGCTCCCCATCGCTAGCAAATGTAATCGTTAAATCTCGTCGGAGGTTATAAAGAACACTTAAAATATCTAACAGGGGCATTAGTCACTATCTTGTATTTTCTCTCATTTGCATTAACTGTTGAGAGGAAGTTTGCGAAGCAGTCTTTAGTGCTCCCGAATGGCAAAACCTTAGGCTGTGAGCAGTGAACGATATAAATGGTTATAACTAATTCCGTCATGAATTATTCGGAAACTTTTAATTTCGTTACAACTTGTAAAATTATCGTTAAATCTAAGCTGCTCACGTTTACGCTTGGATTATACGAATTCAACTTTATAGAGAGCGCACGTAGAGAATTACAATTATAGAAACTGTAATAAAACTACAAACACTGGTGTGGTTGGGAAGCGTTTTAAGCAGAGGTACTAGTTTCTGCAATGATAATACCTAGTATATGTAGAATTGTAGTAGATATTACATATTTGTCTTTACATTTGCGTAAATGAACCTTATTACGGTTAAAATACAAGAAAAACCCCGTCATAAGTCAACATACCTGAGATTGAAGTTGAATAACTGTTGAATTAAAATTATTTAAGAATATCGCCGTCACACATTAACGCTTCTTATGTTAGTGTGAAATATCGTGAGCATTTGGTTTTGTGTTCATCAATAATATTTTTGGGCTAAGATGGCATTAGGTGTAAGGTTCCTAACTTATTTTTATATTTATTAAAGAATGCCATGTGAATCGATTTACCAATCGAATACAAAATATAATTTGGAAAGTTTGAAAATTTTGATAGTATTTATAAATTAAGAACGACTGCAAATATTACTCTAAGCGAAGTTTAAGCTGCGACGGTTTCAGAAGAAAAAAGATGGGACGTAAGAGAAAATTATTAAACGAAAAATGTATAGCGCTGAATGAAGCGTCGAAAACTAGGGTATACTCGTACATATTATATCCCGTATGCCTTCAGAATTTCGATGGACCGTATTATAATGTCATTCAGCATGCTATTAGCAGATGTTAGTGAGTACTTAATCAGCATTTGGCACATGAATTTTGCATGTGACTGCACAAACGTCCATTTGGCTGGATGCCACACAATACTGAACGGAATACTTTTTATATTTCCAGTTACGGGTGTATCAGTGCTAACAGGGAGAACTCAGAGAATATTTGGCTCATTACCCTACTGTGGAACAGTGACACGTTTGGCATAAACCGACTTACCACGATCCTAAACATAGTCAAATATTTAAATGTTATCCGATTTAACGCTATATTAAAGTTATTGCAATTGTCTCTCTCTTATACACAATGACACCCTCTCATATTTTAACACATTGAGCATGTGGGTGGTGGTGGTGGTCAATTGGTGGTGTACAAATACACCATATCCGCAATCGTTCCGAAATAGCATTGTCCTAATTAAGAAATTAAAATACTTTACTAAGAACCTACCTTATTAAAAATTTTAAATAAATAACATTTGATGCAATTAACTGTTTAATTTCACACATCTCTTGTGTCACTAAACTATGCATTATGGATTTAAAAAACAAAACATAAACTCGTATGCACTGGAGAAGATTGCTGAAGTTTGCTGGAAGGGGCTCCTAATGACGGCGATAAATCAGTGGTCTAGAAAGTTCTCTTATTGGTATATAAAAAGAGTTTTAGCCAATACAAGTGTTGGATTTTACTATTTATTTTTATCAAACACTCCATTAGATCTCGCGCGGACGACCCAGGGAACCTTGGCTTCAGTTCGCTCACCCACACATCCAACTATCATGTTTATTTCAACCAATAATATAAACTATTTCGCCGAAGATATGTTATCTCATTTTCGATAGCAATAACCTGGGGGAAAATAAATTCATGATTTGCTGGATCGCGAACCTTGAGAGATTGTATTTGACTCAATATAATTTTAAATTTATTGTTATATTTTTCGATATGTTTGTTACATGAGACAGACTCGTTAAACGAGTGGTTGCAAGCGCGACTGCCGATCGATTCAAATTCGGGGTCGTCTACTATTGAATTTTTCTAATTTAGAATTTCTAATAGTGACTCGAAGTCTAGATCTGTGCCCGGTGTATGGCAATAGGCTCAGCACCTGTTCCATGGGACTTAAACGTAACTGGTGAAACGAGGGAGTGTACTAACCTCCTCTGGCTACTTCTTCAGAGATGACAGGCGTGATGTTACGTTACATGTTTCGAAGATGCGATGAACACGAAAATAATTATAGCAATGTACAACGTCAGTGAAGTGAATCATTGTTTTGTTAAATTAGAAGTAAAGGAGATATAATATAAACAAGTTAATTAGTTTCATCCTGAAATTGGAGTTATAGGAGACATGGGTAAAAGAAAGATGATAAGAGAGACAGATTGAAGTACTTTTGAGATTTTAACGTTACAACTTTATAAACCAAATCAAATTTGGCCTGAAGGAATGAAGTTTAT
>DWME01007736.1:0-12332 GCA_018244795.1 Parelbella ahira ahira
GCCCGGATAAAGAGGAGATCCTCGAGGCCCGTATACTTGTACCCATGCGGCGCATTACCCGCCGCGGCGATCGAACGACACCTGTAGCTAGCTGACGTAACGACCCGCTCCAACGATGGCTCGTAGGGCGATCTTTTAATAAACTGTATCACTGTAAGGACTGTTTTGTCTCCGGGCGACACTACACCGGATTTGACACGAGACCGTATTGAGACCCTGAAATATTTTAAGATGTGAGAAATATAATATGTAGATATATGATATGCACGCCATTGAACCGACATCGAGTATTAAGTCGAGCTTATAAAATATTTACCGTTATTTTCACTAGAATGGTACTCTGATTACTGGAACGCTTAGAGATAAAACGATATATCTGAAGAAATAAATTGAGAACAGAATATATCTTTGTACACAGGTCATGGCTCTGGGTACAATTCGTTCAGGGCTGATGACGGGTTCCAGCGGACGGAGACGACTCCGTTGGTCAGCCTGCCGGAGCGCTACCAACCCAGACAGAGAGCCCAAAACACCCTGGCCTTCGCAGTCCTGTTGATGGTGCTCATCATGGGCACCGTCATTGGAATTTATCTGCTCTACCTGCAGAGCGAAACCGGTATGTTTTGTTAATCCTTCCACACAGCAGAATATACAATACATAGTTAGCTATATATTTTTATACGAAATATGGAAGACAATTGCAAGGAAATTCTGTACAATCTACATTAATTTATAAGATTGATCCACAACTGCTTTCGTTTGAAATATATTTCACCTGCCAATTTCTGTTTAATATTTAATTTGTAAACGAAATGTATTTTTAAAATTCTGTTTAAAATAGGATTAAGCTCATGAGCTTCATGAAGCTCCACCAAAATCTATCGATTGAGCATGTAATTGCAAACAAAATGCTAATGCGACAAATCGATAATGAATATGCGAGTGAACTGGTTTTAACATCGAGCCATGACAATCACTAATATATTATATTAAATCGAAATAGCAATGATTTCAAGGAAGAACTTCGGATAGTGAGTGATAGGAAATGATAAAGATATTGTCTAGTTTAGTGGCCGTGCCGACATACTCACTCGGACCCTCTGGTTCGTTAAAGACACTCATGTTATATTCCAGACAACCTCCTGCCACCCGTCGACACTCCGTTGCTGATGATCCCGCGAGAGCAGTGGTGCCGAGAGCCCTCCCGCAAGGCGCCCTTCCGCAGGCCGCCCGCCACGCCGTCCAGGCACATCGTCGTGGTCCAAACTGGCACCACGCCCTGCAACGACATTAACATTTGCGCTGAACTGCTTAAGGATTTGCAGGTAATTCGACTTGAACGATATAACGCTCCTTATGCACTTGTCAATAGATAAATAGACAACAATATGCATCTACGATATATCACTATTTAATGATTACCTTTATCTTTAACATTATTTTAAAGCGAATTGATTTGTTAAGACGTATTTTTTCAATATTTGCTTGCGCTCTTTTCTTTTAATAATTGAAGTCGTAGGACTAAAAACAATATAATTTATTTAGTGTCGTCATCATCATCAGCCTATCTCAGTCCACTGCTGGACATAGGTCTCTCCAATTGGAGAGAGGCCTACAGTGTACATGCCTATTAAATATTACAACACATTAAAATTTACAATAAGCAACGCCAGCTAGCAACGTTTTTTATTTCGATGATTTAAAACTGATTATTTTGGATCTATGATTTGTAGTGTCGGGTGAACTGGGCTTTCGTTCATTATTATTAGACAGATCTTCAGACATATCTTATTAGAAACATTCAAAATATTCTACCTCTTTTTTTAGTTAATTGATTAACAACACTATACCTTTCCATTGCGTTCATTCAACGTAGATTGCTATATAAATGTATTAGTAGTCGTACACATCTATCGGAAAATATGAAACTGCGCTTAAAGTATCCCACAAGAAACACGTTAATATTCGAAAAATTTTTCACTAATCTGTAAACTTGTTAGAAATTAAAATGTCATAATATTAAATGTTAGTACCATGGGCACCAGTTTAGAACTGGAATGAAATAAGCCTTACAGTCTCATCAGCACATCACTTCACATCAATGGATTTTAAATAAATAAAGGTGAATAAAGGTTGTAGTGCGAGTGTGACTAGCGCACTTTTGAATGTATTGTTTATGTACGTAACGACATGCCGAGTCGAACATTGAGTATATTTAAATGAGTATTCATAGATTTTTACAAAAAATAACAAAATTTTAATAATTAGAAGACAGAAGAAGTTCAAGGAATCGCTTCTTAGAACAATTGAGTACTTTTTCACTTGAATCTTCTCGTAATATATTCATTAATCGCATTTTGCGATCGACGCGAGGCCTAGATAACGGTACATTTTGCCATAAGACAAACGTGAAGTTGTCTTGTACCATCTGTATGAGCCATCGTGATCCATAGACACATAGTATTGTGAAGTATCCGTACAAGGCCAATGTTAATTTTTACGCGATTCACTCTGCTGTTAGAAAACGAACTGTACAGCGTCGCACATGTGCAACATTCTGCCTGTCCTACAACACACTGTCAGAGTTTTGAGTTTGAAGTTATATAAAACTTAACAAGAGCGGATTCGAACCTGGAGAGAGATCCTGGGTTCGATTCCCGGATCGGATATTTACTATTGGATTTTTCTGTCTTGTAATTTATACGAGTTGCGCGCAGCCTGAATTCGTGCCCATTCCGTAGGGACCATTCCTTCTATTCCATAGGGACGTAAACGTAACTGGTGAAGGTGGGAGTGTAAAATATAACAACAAATTTAAAAACGAACAACGACAAGTTAGCCTCGCGTACTCCAATGACGCTGTGTCGTAGCTAGTCGACAAGCTGGCGCGCCGCCTGCAGACATATCTTAAATCCTTCGTATGTTCAAATTATTTTGCAAGGCACTTGTTTAACAATTTAATGCTATTAATGTCCTCACCGATGACAATAAATAGTATTAATTATGAAGCGAATATGTTGATCATTACTTGTATATTGTTTGACGCGAAATACAGATCGTTAACATAATTTGTCACTTTGAGCACGCACACGCAAAGCAATTCTTAACCGTGCGCTCTTTACTATTTTGCGGAATTTCCTGCTGGTATAGATATAAAACGCACAACAACAGTACCTATTAACGTCTTACTTTAAATAAATGGACATATAACTTTTAAAAAATGGACTAAAGATTTTTGAAACCAGAATGAATCATTAAGACATATGTAGTATCCATAGAACCTATCAAAGCTGTTGTCGAATGATGGTAAAAACTCACTTGTTGTCGCATAGTCGTGAGCGAAACGCAGGTCAAATAGGTCAAAATTTTCCTAAACATTTGGATCATTGGTTTTAATACTCTACTAAATGTTCAATTGAAAGTGATCGCTGTAGGTTTATAGATACTTGCTCTATTTTATTGGTCGTATTAAAATTACGTAGAATAACTGATGAAACGTGGCAGTGTACCACACTCCTCTGCCTACCCCTTCGGGGATTACAGGCGTGATGTCACGTTTAAATTAATCATAGTTCATATGTCAAATTGTCATATATCAAATTAGTTCATATGTAGCGGTATAAAATCAATGACATCTTTCATGTTACGAAACAGCACTATGTGCCTGTTACGAGAAGGTTATGATAGCCTTGATAGTTATGATAAGCCTTGCGTTTGCAGTCAAATGTGCAGTTTTATGTTTTTAACTAACGTATGTGCACGTACATAGGTACATATATCATGTTTATTGTATTAACAATAATGTTATGTAACACAAACATGTTCTGGCGAATTGAATTCACTCAGACTGTTCTTATCGCGGCTGGGCGACGACGTACCAGTGTACACCCTCCACTTCCATGATCTACTAATCAAGCGATTACCTTTAGGCTTGTGTAATATCAATTCTGTTTTAATGTCTCGTTAAATAGTCTTAACAAATTCAACAAGCACAGATTGTATGTACATGATCTCGTCTGTTATATCCGTCTGTATTCTACTTAATGCTCCAAAGCTAAGCGCGGGAATCTCCCATAACAAGAGCGAAACCCGGAATATACTATTACCATGTTGCTCAATGATCGCTCGCTCTGCGCATCCGCGCGCTGTGCTATTTTAAATCGTTCATTTGTATTGTATTCGGCATTAATTTAAATGCAAATAACACAGCATGTTTGCTGTGCGTTCTCGCATGAAGTAACTTACTTGCTGCTTCATCGTCGACATTGTTTATGAGCATCGCGGCAGCTGTATCATATCAGTGATAATAATATACGTGTCGCAACTCGTGTGTCGCTCAGATAACGATTAATCATTGTGATCAATGCGTGGAAAAATTCAATAATGATGACTAAACTGTGTTTGTACGATAAATGAGCAACGCAAAGACGCCGCGCTTGTTATTAAACACGTGTTCACTGGTTTCATATCTCAATTAGTTTTGAATTTATTAGTTTGTCACGTCTGTGCGAAACAATGAAAATAAGTTTGTAAAAAGCCGGTTTATATTCGAATAGTCGGTAAGGAAACTCGCACTGACATGAACCGCACGTTTTCCCACATTTGTGGACTCGTATAAAACGTGTGTATAATTCTCAATAGGCAGTCCATATTCGTTTTCAGCGACGTCGATGGAAAACTTATAAAATGTGAAGTATTGTAAAATTATATTTATTTTGTCGAACCAGGACAGGAACGGGGAGCCGCTGCCCTACAACTTTCTAGTGTCCTCCAACGGGGTGACCTTCGAAGGGCTGGGCTGGGAGGCTCGCTCGCAAATGTTCCCACGGCTGTCTGCTATCGTCGTAGCATTTATTGGTAAGTGTTTTAACAACTTACAAATCCAAAAACATTCGACTTACTCGACGAGTGTTCAGAACAGCAGCTCTCTGCAAAAGTATGCTTGTAGTATTGTACATTGTCAGAATTTCGAGACTTGTGTGTTATAGTTTTGGGAAAGACGCCTGTTGCGGAGAACCAGATAATTATTGGGACAGTTTTACCAGTGCAAACTTTCCATTGTCTTTTTATTTCGGTTGCGAGTTGGTTACATTTCGCAAGTTTTTCTGCATGTGTACGAAGTATTTGTGAGAGTTACATCCGGTTATATTATTATTATTGTTATAATTTTCCACCCGCAAGAATAACTGAATTGGTTCGTGAATTTAATTTTGGATAAATAAAGATAAAAAAAAGACTTATTGTCAGTATCGAAGTTTTACAACTTCCTTAATTTTCTAGACAATTGACTTTTAGGCTAACAATGGGCCGAAATAGTACACATTGTTTTGTCTAATAAAATTGTTTCTCCACTCTTCGTGCTAGTAATACAGAAATACTTGGACAATACAAACGTGAAACTTCAAAAACCCTTTAGATCTCATTTTAACTCGTGGTAACATTAGTCTGTTCTATTTTAGGCAACTTTACCAAGGAGATTCCTACCACTTCCCAGCTGGAGGAGGCTTTCACGCTGTTCGACGCGTCGAGTTCCGAGGGACACCTGATGCGCGATTTTACTATAGTCGGCAAGATCACTGATCCGGGCTACGTGCCCACCTATCTTTTCGATTCCATGCAAAACCTCACCCAATGGGACCAGGTGTTGTCCGACGAATATTAAAATAACCAAACGTATCACTTTTATTGCATTTTCTGTATGTAATAGATAATCAATGTGTGTCGTGAATATTACTCGATGTAATAATAATATTAAGTAGATAAAGTGGCAAGTGTCGCCAAGTGTATAGGGGCTTTAACGGTCGAAGACGATGATACAATTTAAATACAATAAACCACGTATGGGTAGCAGGAACGGTTCCATGATATAAGCACATTAGTTATGTGCTCTATATGGTGCGTTGCTATTGAAATTGTTCACGCTTGATATAAGTGTGTGGAGCCGGACCCGACTCGATACTCGCGATCCTTCGCTTTTTCAGAGTGAAAAACCCATGTTTCGAGCCATAAAGGATCCTCGACCAGAGGTCCTAAGGGGCACAGGGTTGGGGTGGTTGAAACGCTTCGTTGGAACGGCCATTCCTATATATTTGACAGCACTTCATGAAGCAAAGATAAAGTATAACAATGATATATTAAAAAACGATTACTCGATATATATTCGCTTGTCCGATCTTAGATCGAGTTTGTGCACTTCATATAAATTCGTATTCGATATAACAATATATAGACATTAGCACATTAAGAGTATAAAGCCTATTCAGGTCATTATTCGAAAGTAATTTACGTGTAGAGCTATTATATATAACGCGAAGTTCGTGAGAAAAATGAAATCCCAATACTTCCAAGATAATGTAGTTTGCATGCGAGTCGGTGTTAGAGAACAGTGCGACAGTGGCCTACCACTTACAGCTGTTCCCCTGCGAGACGGTCGTTCGCAGTACAAGCCTATTGGAATCCAGGGCCTGATTACTTCAGCCGTAATAAAAAGGCAGAGGCTAGTGGGGGCTATGACTCTGCTTTCAAAGGGCTTTCAAGGAATGCTACCTATTTTCAAGGGTAGGAAAAGCTATAAGGTGTAACTTGGGAGTGTGTCGTAGGCGAGGTCGGTGGGCGCCCGATGCGTCTCGCCCGACCCCGACCGAGTTACGAGGACTGTTTAAGGTTATAGTGTTA
Organism: Parelbella ahira ahira; assembly: GCA_018244795.1. Taxonomy (NCBI): domain Eukaryota; kingdom Metazoa; phylum Arthropoda; class Insecta; order Lepidoptera; family Hesperiidae; genus Parelbella; species Parelbella ahira. The sequence goes on from DWME01007736.1 coordinate 6,676, forward strand.
ATTAATATTTAACTCAAATTTAACTTATCGTCTTAGATTTAGGAACATGTTTGAATTGCAATCTCTCAATGCCACGCACGGTAAAAAAATTAGCGTCGTATCTATTAATTCTAATTAACGATATATTCTCGATTCTTTAGTAATAAATATTTAATCATGGACGTATATTTGATCATCTTGTTAGAGTAAGTGCTATATGTAAGCGCTAAATCACATTTGGACCTAGGTTAAGGTGGACGTATCTAAGTATTGAACTAGTTAATTAAGATGTGATTAATATTACCAAATATAATCTTAGATGTAATTGAACATGTTTCTACTCTATGTCTTAGTTTTAAGTGTCGGAGAATCACATATTTCACAAGAGAAGTAAATTATAATGAAATGTAAATGCACGTCAATATGTAAATAAATTGTACATAGACAAGTGAAAACGTATTGGTTTTACAGTTTTATTCCAACGGACGCTCAAAAGTGATAACGGCGGAAGTGTAAAATCGGTACATATTACGCGTAATTTCGATTCAAATATTTTATCTTTAATATATTAATCTATGCGTGTATCTGTGTGTAGTTGACACTTATCGTATAAAATCAATTTTAAACCAATATTTAATGTTATTAAACTCGTAATTTTAATCAATTTTGATCTTATACGTAGTATTACTGGATGTTCAAATATTTTTGTCTGGATGTTAGTAAATAAGTAGAGTCGAAAACTCACAGAGTGCGACGTTTTAACAATCTAGTCGTTTTGGGTTTTCGAAAGGATGTTTCTCATAGCTATAATATAACATTAACATCTAAACAACAAACGTAATGTCGTTTGTTGCGCGGCGTAGGGGCAATTTTAATAATCTGAATGTGTAGTTGAATTTGGTGTAACTTAATAACTCCTTACATCTTATAAATCATATATCTGAATACCACTTTCTACATTTAAACTTACAATCAATCAAATTTTTCCTTTTCTTTCTCATGCTATTTTTTTTTAATTTGCAAGTAACTTATTCGGTCATCTAAAATTTCCAAATATTTCGCAATTCATGTAGTTTTATGTAATGGACATAAAACAACGAATGGATTATGGAATATGTTCTACAATTATGTTAATATCGATTACCCATTAACTTTCTCGCAGTTTCCAACTTTATTCGATACCTAGTTTGACATCGGTAAATCTGCATAAACTGAAGAGTATTATGTTAAAGCTCCCACTTAACATAAATCGTTCCAAAATAACTTTTTCCACCGCAAGGGCTAGGTCGGGGTAACATCCAGCACAATCTCTAGGCCTGGCCGAGCGAGTGAATTAAGCCCTAGAGCGCGTCCCAAATAGGATGCGATAGAGCGAAAAGGGTTAAATTCAAAACCTCCAAAATAAAAGCTTGTCTATTTACCGCAACGCGGAGTCAGTTCCTTCTGACCACCTCGAGGTATTACGAATCGATGTCTCCTCGAACCTTAACTTCTATTATTTCATCGAGTCGAGTGTAGAATCAGTTGAACAGAGTGAAGCGGTACGTCATGCCCGAGCAACTGATGACCTTATACAAGGAGTCACAGTCGCCGTGTAGCTCGTTTAGCAGTGTTCTACAAGACATATGTCAGAGAGTGCACACAGGAACTGCACAATCTGATTTCCCCGACATCCTTCCTGCACCCAATATCTAGACATGGTAGATTACCATTCTTACCTGGTTGATATTCCCGTTGCCAGAACCAAATGGTTTGGTTCCACGTTCTTATTCAGACAGCTATTTGTGTTCCCGGACACAACCCAGGTCTTTTCAAAACAAGGTTTAATATACTCGCTCTAGGCATGCCAGCTCTATCTTGGGACGCATCTGCTCTTTCCATCAGGCGAAATCGCGGCTAAACGCCAGCTTGTCATCTAATAAAAAACTATACAAGTGAATTCAATAGATCACTCTACTTTATGTCTCTTATGTAAGTTGCTGATATATTCAAATTTTTTGTTCAAGTCCTCCCCCAGAACGCCTTAAATTAATACAGCTAGGTCTATTACAAAATGTAATCGATTTGTCAAAAACTTTATTATAAATTTGTTTGAATTTACTTGCCATAATATTATACGTACACATCATTCCGTAAATGACTGCGTTAAAACATATTCTCTAAGTATACTTTACATTTAAAATTTGGTACTCTCGATCTACATAATCTACCTTGTCTACATTTTATTACATTGTAAATGTATATTAATAAATGTTGTAGGGAATTGCTGTTTTATTTTTCTCTGTCCTTTATATACTTCTATAATTTAAGTTCTTTGAAGGTGGTCAAAATCTATATAGAGGCTTAATAAGTTTAATTTCACATTTTACTCAGACATCCGGTCGAATTTTGTCACACACACCTAGTGTTGCCTTAATGTTTTGAAAATTTTGTTTAATTTAATAAAGATATCAGTAAGGTTCATCGTAAATATCTTTGAGCTATTGTTTTATACCGTTTCGCCGTGTAATGCCGGCGTAGAATGCACCACCTCGTGTCTACCCGTGGGTGTCGTAAGAGGCGACTAAGGGTAAGATCCAGGCTAACACCTGTCTGGAAATTGGTATATTAATAGCTGCGCGACTCCAAGAACATCCTTTCTCGCTATTAATATATCAAATGTAAGAGCCAGACGACATCTACCTGGAGAATATATAAATGTAGTTCTGTATTTACAGTGTGTGTGTAAACGTAGATGTTTTATCGTAATTAATCTCTAATTTAAGGTTTGAAATACGATTTCACGACGAATGCAACCAACAACAAGTACGACCATCGCTCACGATTTCACTTCGGTAATAATATTAATTAATGGTATTCCTTATTAATGTTAACATATGTTATACGGTTTTAAGGATACGTAAGTGTAGACGGTATTTGCTAATCACATTTGGACAAATGCTAATTAAGGTATATGATAGGATTTTAATATAAATATAATGTATACGACCATCACAAGAACTATATACTTACGCGCAAATATGTATGTTAAGCGTAGTGTAAGTTAGACCAGTCAAGCTAAAATGGTGTTGCAGTTTTATCATAAAGGACGCTGATGTCAGTGAGGAGTGGTGAAAGTGTAAGATCAATAAACATTTGTTGTAATCTCTATATTTAAATGTATGTACCGCCATTTCAATATTTAAACGTATTTAGCGTAATTTAACATGGCGAAAACTTCAAATTATTCCGCAGTTCTCTCTTGACGTTAAAAATAGAATTTGTTCTCTACGATGTAATAACGAAACTTCTTCGCTAATGTTTGAATTAATCGTTTAAAAACTCTAAATGTGTAGTTGGTTTTGTGAGTAGTTTTATGTTGTGAGACTTGTAGTAAATTACTCGCTCAGCTGTTTAAAGTCGAAGCCTATGTGTGATGCAATATATTATTTTTTCTCTCGTATAGTGGATCTGCAATGATCATTTTGACAAGAGTTATATACTAACATAAATAATGTTTCTAGTCGCAAAAGATGTATACTTGTCTGATTCTGTGGTGAAATTACTGTTTGTTTTGGCTTCTAACGTAATGCTCCTCACTTTGACTTGTCTATACGCAGCTGTAGAAAAACAAGGTGGTTGTCAGAAGCGACACCACACAAGACGAGGAGCAGGCGTACATCCATTTTTCCATAAAAGACATGAACGAAACCATTACGCATATCATCACCAACTTGAAAAGAAGTGTTATAGTCGCCAACCGATTGCAGTCCGCTCCTTTTGGATTCCATTACGGCAAGTTATGGTTCCACCTGGTAGAGTGTGTCGCTCGGACAGGCATAAAGACTGACAACGCTACTGCCGCAGAAGAGATCGGTATCAGAAGATGAACTGCACTTGTTGTCATTTTAAATGGTTTACGCTTGGAAATGATGTTGATTCACCTGATAGTAATTTGACTTCACGAAGAAGAGATGAAGAACAGGGAGCTAAACTCTTCAAAGAGAACTACTCATCAAGCGAGAACGGCTCCCCAAGAGATATTGATTAGATCTTGATACTACGCCTTTATTTGGTCTTTTCATGGGGGTCGTAATACCTGACTACTGCGTGTATCTTACTGAGCTGTAAAGAAGAGGAGACTGTAACAAGCTCGATAGTCACCGTATCCATACCTTGTCTCTGTAAAGAGACATACATTTCAACGATTTCAGTCGCCTTCTGAAGCTGGCGGCGACATCGAGCAGCGCGCAGACTTGGCTCGCCTTTGAACGATCGTCGGTTGACAGAGGTCGCTGTGTGTGGAATCATAGATATTTCTGTTGGATCTAATTTCGTATATAAAGTGACAGACCGTGGACGTATGTTTAGCGTTTTGAAGTTTTCTTGTACCTTTTGAGCTTGTCTGTGTTACATAATTGCGTCAGCTGAAAGTAATAAATGTTGTAGCGAATTGCTCTTTCATTTCGTCAGACCTTTAACTTCTCCCAAATAATACCTACACATATTACCTACTAACATGATATTTGAGCTTCAGTTTTGAAAATGGAGATTAATATTAAGAAGGCATAATAGTTATATGTCGATATTCAGTTTTAAGAATATAGATTAAGACCAAGCAGTTATAATAAAAGTTCCGTCACTTAATTGGTAATTTCAAACCTTCACACAAATGCCTTGTAACATAATATGAAGTCTAGCTAGATATACCTATGTACATATGAATAGCATTCTTTAGTGGTGAATTGTTAAAATTGCAAGAAGTTCTTAATGCAAGTAGTCAAATAACGCTAACAGCATAACCGGAGCGCATCAGTAAGCATCGTGCCTCCTTTATAAAAATGTATTAAAGGGGAGACACCCTTTATTAAAGCACACAAAAAGATAAAATTCTAGATTAACTTGGAGAATATGATATTCCATAAACATTATATCCATCTAGAATCTAGATAGTCAATTCAAAATCTATTAAAATACCCGTATTTAAGAGAAATTAAGCACTATCCATGTCGTAGGATAAATAAGTATTTTTATTGTATCAGTTACAGCAGCATTCATTAACATTTTGAAACCTACCATTTCCATATAATCTACCCACATGAAAATAGCAGAGACACTGAAAATCGAAATTACTGTACAAAATATTTCCACAGTTAAAGTCAAAATAGGCCTATTGAATAAGCGCAAGGCGCGCCTATCTCGCCTCCCCCGTCTGGTGGCAGGTGTACAGACTTTAAACACTGCAAGTAACTGGTTACAATATACAAACCATTGAAAACGTTACTGATCGAGCGGTCTATTGCGAGCACGAGAATCGCTTTAGCTCGTATTTAGCTGAAACAGGCAATGTTTACAAGTGTTCGTTGCGTTCTATGAAAGGGTAGTATTGCCAACTAGGCGACGATGCACGAGATAACAATATTGTTCCGCTAGTAAATTGAAAAACAAATGGATACCTAAGCTTATGCCATACACGCCAAGAATCACATGAGGTGGAGCTCTTTCGTGTGATTGTCGTACAGTTAACACAATTCTTATTTATGCCTACCCATAATATACTCTGGATAGAACGCTAACACAAATTTTACTTCTTAAAGGGAAACAGTCAATTTGTATAAAGGGAAACAGTCAATTTGTATATACAAATTTGTCAGCTTATCCAAGTTCCACATAATCAATATTTTTACCTATCAGCCTAA
>DWME01007737.1:0-12332 GCA_018244795.1 Parelbella ahira ahira
ACTTGGCCAGCGTGGCAGACAATGGCCTTAACCCTCTCAATATGAGAGGAGACCCATATTCCAACAGTGGAATGACATGGGTCGATTATTATTATACCTGAAGGATCTTTGCTACTGCCGGATTAATAGACCTTCGTCTGTTATCAAAATAAAGGCTAACATGCGCGAGCGCAACGCACTTTAAACAATCACCATGAACACTCTTTGAATGAATTGTCAATTGACAAACGTAATAAAATACTTTGTATACCAATTTATACAATCTATCAAAGAAAAAACCAGTTTCAATTAATGTATCGCAACACGGATAGGTATTATATTAAAGTTTTTATTGGCTTCCGTCTTTTTTTGACTTACGCTTACCGCTTCTCTGAGCTACGTATGTAAATGATGAAAATATCAAATAAAATTAGGCAAATGTTGAACGTATTTAGTCCTCGTCTTCACACATTGTCATCAGCGCAATATCATTCCACTGTTGGATTCGTGTCTCCCTGTAATCATCTCTCTCTCAAAACTGAATATGTTTATATCTATTTAATTTTCGGTGTCGTACATACATATACAAAAACATTCGAGTAAATGGAAACCCCTCGCTAGACAAATAAGAGAATACTTTAAATCTTTGTCAAGCCATTAACAGAGTGAACTGCTCCCGTCGAGCGCGACGCGATCAGTGATCCTTCGTCAGTTGTCAGGCCGTCGTTATCTTACGCGACGCTGACGCGCGTCAGTCAATCGTGAGGGCTATTGAATGAATTGTCAGTTTTGTTTATTGTATTGCACTAATGGAGTTTGTATCGAATAGACTACTATACAGTTCTAACGTTGATTTTGTTATACACTTCTAATAATGTAAGTTGATAAAATTATTACGTGGTATAAGGTATGGTTTTGTTTATAAACGTATGTATATTTTATAAGTATGTACCATTATTTACATATAATATAGGTAACTATGTGATGATAAATGAATACTTGTTATGAATTATGTAACAATTAGATATTTTATGAATGAAACATTTGGATACATAGTTTCCGTGCATAACAATATTCTGGCAATACTACCGATAGCAGAGTACCATAACTTGCCAGCAACAAAACCCCCATAACTCACCACCACCCTTCATATTTCCATCACACGCCAAAAATACTGCTGGATTCATTATCAGGGCGATACATCAAGGCGTAATGGCGGGGGTAGGGGGTTGATTCATAACCCATAAATCAATGGGCTAGGGTAGTAATAGGCCAAATATTGTACATTAGGGCGCTGCGAGTGAGGACTTAGCGGGTCTTGGTTTTGCGCCAAAATCGAATTTGGAGAATCTGGTGAGATAGCGGTTGAAGTAATATGTAGAAAAATCGACTATTTTACATATATTAAGTACTATATCATAAAAACTGATAAGCAATATTTTGAATATATCTATAGGCGTGACTGGAGTGTTAGTGTAACATGGTTAGCGACTCCGATTTTGAGTCAGGAGTAATGGGTTTGATTCTCAATTCGCAAAATTTCTATATCAACTGCAATCATAAATCAACAGAAACCTCTATTCATTAAAGAACACAGCACTTAAATTAAGAGAAAATAAATATATAAAAAGATATAAAAAAATTTAAGGAAAATTAAATGAAATCAACAGTGCTATTTAGTATAACGATGAATTAAACCTTAGCCTAGTGAAAGGACACACATTCAGTGTTACCGCGGCGACCTACGGACCGTGATTTTCTGTTGATCCTGTAGTTTGGACAGGCGGAGCTACACTTGAAGTGTTCACTTACAGTTGCAATTATAATTTCATGAATAATTCTGTTACGGCCTTGCAAAACGAACCTGCAAATTATTTGTAGTTTGAAACAACTATGTTTAATTTACTAAATTGGCAGGGTTCTAATCATTAAACCAACAGTGCCCTCCCAACTGCTAACGGACATTACCGGCAATATTGCTTACCGGTAGAAATAAGCACAACATATTTATTATATCAGTTGCAGACCGTAAATTGAAATAGTTGAAAATTTGAAAATATGTTCAAATTTTATATATCAGAGAAAGTTACTAAAAGAAACAATAGAGAATAGATTGAATTATTTCTTTATCGAAGAGGCTTATTGAAAACTGAATAGTAGAGCTAACTACTGAAGGTAAACTTAAACATTCACGATCTTTCGATCTCTCGAGAAGTCGCTGCACTGCACCTGTAAATCGTATTTCCAGCGAGAGTTATACAAAGTAACACTAATAACTTCTAATAAACAGTTATTAAAACTATAAAATAATATTTCTACAGCGAGTGCTTTATATAAAAGGCGGCTTGACGGCGCACGGCTTCATGAAATGAAATCATACAATCCTGTGATTTATTTTATAACTGTGGACCGGTTTATGCGAGAACGAACGGTAATTGCAAATATCTACACGCATTGTATAAAGAAATAAATTGCAATGTGTAAAAACGTGATGTTTGTATAATTATTTGCATAATATTAAACTATACTTTACCTAGTACGTTCTATTCAAACGTACACGTTTATATTATCCTAAATATTTACATAATACAAATAATAATAGCGATATCAATATTCTTCTATAGACGTTAAAACTTTTCGTGAACGCTACATATTAAGTAGTAGCCCTCAAAAGTACCGCTTCACGTTACCATGACAACCAAAACCCTTACGATTAGAGGTAAAAACGCGGCTGTGAGTTATCTCACAATATACGTAATATAATTTAATACAGATGCGACGGGAGTATAAGATTATTTTACAAATAGGTGGCTTATGAAATAGATAATAAGATCCGAAGCTGCAGTAAAATAAAATCAATTTGTATGTACGTATTACGATGATGTTCAACTCTTGGAATTTTACTTTATTCGACCAATCCCGTGAAGAACCTTTTAATAGAAGCAAATGCATGAATACAAATTTTTCGTTAGGTTTTACGAAATGGTAAGCCAGCGTTCAAAAAGTACATATCCTCTTTAGGTATTATTAATAACCACTTGTTTTTGAAAAAAAATGCCTTTTCACCCTCTATTTAAGCTATTTTGAAGTAAATATTTATTTGAGAAATTAACGCAATTATCTAGCTCTCATGTCTGCGACTGTTTATTACAGCGTCACGCTAATTTATATTAAATATGTCATTATTTTTCATGGGGAGTACAATAAATTCGGCAAAGGGCTATTATTTATTTCTACCAGAGTGACACGATGTCACGGCGTCACGGTGATGTACGGGCGATACGGACACCACGGGACGTTCCAGCGTCAATTTTTGCGAAAACATCGTAAATATCAAAAAATATTTTTCTATATCATAAAAGCAGTATTTAACGAAATTTTATGTGAATAAAACTGTAAACATAAATTTAATTAGGCGTTATCCATAACTCTACACACCTATTATTATTCTTTGGTTTTCCAGAATTCGTTCCAAATTCGTAGAAAGGATTAATTTAGAATTTATAAACTGCAGTAAGATTTGTTCCATTAACAATTTTGTATTATGTAAGTATTGTGTATTAACCGTACGGTAACATTTGTATAAATTAGCTATTTTGCAAAAATAAAGAAAAACTCTAGTGTAGACGTCTAGATGAATGTAAATAAATTATTCAAAAAAATGACATTCACTTATAACTAAAATTATTATTTTATATTATCATGGTTACATCCCGAATGAAAATGTCCTACAATCGACATCGAGGTATTATTTATTTCGGGACGGAGTGACACGATGTCAAGACTGATCTATGGCCGGATCAAACGGCTCGGGATGTGCCTATATTCTCATCAGATATAGGCACAGTCCGAGCTTCTCCGTAGAGAACAATTTTTAACGTCTTCACACTACAAATACACTATCAAATAGGGCTGTTACTGAACCAGACTGCGAAATATGATATTCTATAATCAAACTAATAGAAATGACAACCCTAACAGTCATCGACTAGTTAGGGACTGATGCATTGCAGAACCAGATTTTAGCAACCTTATTAAATTGTTCATATTGTCACATTTGTAGTCGTATGTGTTGATTATATGTTGTGGAAATATCGTGTGTAAACACTTCTACTGATTGCATATCACCTTGACATTAGCCTTAGGTGAACACGGCGTTGTTCATGACGTACTTTTCGCTTCCTTCAAATACAATACTATTTCAACCTTAAATTCTTGTAACATTTGTGCATGGTTGCTACGCTGTCATAGCTGTTACCCATGACAAGACGAGCCAACGAATGTCACGTTTTTTGAGCAGTATCAAACATGGAACGTGATCGGCAAAAACAATACGTATAAAAAGTATTTAAATTACTATTTTGTTTGTATTGTATATATGTTTATATCTTATATGAATCAATAAGCAACACAATTTGAAACTGTTACATGGTTTATTAGATATAGCATCTCGTTACATTTATGCCGTCACGTCACAAGCATCACAAGTCGGTAATTAAAAATAACGGCATATTAAAATTATATCAAATATCTGTATACATCTCGCATGAATTATTCAACGAAATCGACATGGAGGTATTATTTAATATCAGGACAGTGACACGGTGTCGCCGTTGATCTATGACCCGCTGCGTCACAGGACGCGACCACGTCACTTTTTGCGACCAACATCGAACGTGTACGGATTGATCGAGAAATAAATACGCAGCTGTATTCGTTGTGCACGTTCGATTGTGGTCTGTGATGGAGGACTTTTTATTTATGCGGGTAAAGGTGCTTCAATTTGATGACAGGTTATTTAATATTTAAACTGTCATCATATCGGACGTTAGCGTTGTATTCCGTTAGCTTCGTTGAGGGCAAACCTTATTTAAAATGGAATCTAAACTAAGTCTGCATGGGTGGATATTTCTATATCATCATAAAAATTACCACTCATGTTTTTATCTAAGCAAAGCAATTGAGTACGTTTCAAATAGAATAGTTGCAATAACGATAACTATAGAGAAAGCAAATAAAAGAAGCAAGTCACAGGAACATCATTAAAAACAGAAACATGGCGGCCAACAAAAAAGAAATTGTCCTTTCACAAATTCGCGCGCACTGACATTTGTCAATCACTCGCTTCTATTGTGAGTATGTCAATAACAATTAATGGCGTTCCATACAAAGTTTTATGGGTTTTATTGCCCCGATTGTGTGGGGATGATTAATGCAATCACTAATGCAAATACTGATGGCGAGAGCACGAACCTTTATTTCGCAGTTTTCTATAAAATTGATTTATTGCAATAGTTTCGGAGATATACTTAATGACCGTGGGCGGCGCAGGCCTCTGCCAAGCTAGGGATGCAATTGTGTTCTCTGATGGATGCTTTGTATAGAATTATGGATCAATGTGTGACGTTCCGTGTTGGTGGTGAGGGATTTTGAATAATATTTCTGTTGCAAATGGTAATTTTTCTTAGTAATAGAAGGTTCTATTTTCAATTCTTACTAATAGTTTAATGGGTACTACTATTTCTTACTGTAGCCAATAGGTGAGGCAGCATGAGACTTAAACAGACACCGGATCATTTGTAGAGAATAAGTAGTTCTCAAATAAATATTACACCGCTGTGGACAAAGAGTCCAGCTTTTGAGATGACAAAATAACTTTCCTGAACACGTGCATTCGACTGTAAAAACAATTGAATGTATCAAATTTTAAAGATACTAATATTTTAATAATAGAGCGTGCGTTGTTCTGAGACTAAGGTACTATTTTACATGTAGTGTTAGTGGTAAATGCCTAAACTTGAATATGAAAAGGATGTTCAAAAATATTATATAACGAATAATTTAAGTTATCAGTATGGTTGTTTTTGATGGGGTTTTTAAAGAGGTGTTTCAAGGTGTCCAGCATTCGGTCATAGTCTTCAGAAGAGGTATATTGCCTGTCTTATAGTAACGATAACCAGTGTGTATTTTTTTTAGCAGGCAAAATAAAAACTGTCGCATTTAAAACTTGCAAATGAGGTTTTATCTAAAAATAATGATCCATTTGATATCTCGTTGCTACTGCAACTCACAATTTCCACCAAACGGCGAATCTCAATAATTATATCCTCGTGAAGACAGACTAAACAAGCTTCTTCAACGTAAATGTACCATGTTTCCGTTAATTGCTCATCTAAATCCGTCTGATTGTACTCAATAAAAAATGTAAAAAAATGTTGGAAACATGTACGATTTCGCAAATTATGTAATCCCTTAATACCTTTCACCGTCGTCCGCCAATTCAGGGCGCAATTCGTCATGTTCTACTCTAATTAACAATTCGCTGGCAGGTGAGTGACGGGTGACAGGCGAGAGACATGACGCGACGTGACGCGACGGGACGGGACGTAATGAAATTGTGACATTGAACAGTTCGTGAGACTAAATAATAAAAAAAAACGATTCCATAAAACTCTTGTTTTTATTGTGATTTTTAATAATAGCATTTATATATTTAGCTGCTTATAACTACCTACTAATGATAAATAATTCAAGAAATGTAATATAAACAAAGATATTATCATCTATCATGTAACTTTTTAACTTTACAATCGTTCATCGCATTTTACTTTTATTTTTATTATGGTGAACATTTCTGTGTTAGTAAAAGAATAAAATATGATACTCGTTTATTTATTTTGATAAAAACTAAGCGTATGAACTTAGTTTTGTTATACTTAATCAAATGAGTACATAAATAACATAAAATTTCATAGGGTGCCTAATTAAGAACTTCTTTGTTTGTTAGGTCGATATAGAAGTTTTAAAACAAGCAAACCAAAAATATATTTGGTTTAATCTCAATACATTACTTTCAATTCGTTATTCGTAAAATAAAACTACAGTAACTGACGTAATTACTCATGTTCCATACTAATTAACAATCCGTCGCTGATAGTAATTGACGGGTGACGGGCGCCGTGACACGTGACGTGACACTGACGTGCCGTGGCATTGACACAAAGTAATGAAATTGTCACATTGTTATTCGTAGCTGACTAAGGACATTGAAGCCGGAATATGTGTATGACTATATTAAAGCTTTGTCAGTAGTTACTTATACTTGTGTTATGGCACAAATTTAAAGTACCTTCAGTTTATTTACAACTAACATATGTTAACGATTGCTCAAATTAAGCATGTTTACCACATTGAGCTATTATATTTTCTAAATCCGTGTTTGCGTATTGTATAAATTGGAGGATCGTATACTAATATTTTCATCTATTCGAATGCTCGAAAGTTGAACATGCCTTGAGACATGTCCTTGGAATTTGTCATCTTTAACAGTTACAGTTATAGATCTCTACACATTATAGCTGCATAACATCTCATAGACCTATAAACACAATGTTTCGTTTACAAATGTTAGAACACTAAGAATTATTATTTAAATTCTTCTAGCATTACTACTATTCTCTGACGATACGATGACACATGACTGTCAGAGACAAATTTCACGACTCTTTCATCGATAAAAAAAAATCCGTCAACATTTTTATAAAATAGCAGCGTCGCATTAAAAACAGCTGTTAACAATAACATCGAAATATATTAAAACAAATCGATTCTTTTCCTGCTAAAACCCGCTCCCGCAAACATAACTATTTTAGTCGGCTAAGTGATATATCACTAAATTTGAACACAAGTTGGGCATAGTATAAGGATGTTCACAGAAGTGTGATTTTATTTTTTTCGAATTGTACATAGTGGGAACAGACAGCAATCAAGCAATTAACATTGTAACTAATATAATATTTAGTTTTTGTGATTGCTCATGAACATCAACCAATACGAGCAATCGCGAAAGTCTCCGAAACCTGTTGATAAGGAAATAAAAATAATTGTCTTCGTATGTTCGAGGCCTCCGGCAGCTGCGTAGGACACCCGTGCCCAGGCGCGGGGAGTATAAAAGAGGGGTTAATCCCATCTAGCCGTTCGCATGTTAAACAACATTGTTTTCCTGTCACTCACTGTGCTATTAATATGTGTTGCGTCCCTTTTTAAATTTCATTAAAATCCTTGAATCCCGCATTTCTGGAAAATTCTATATGTTTTACATGTCATGATTTCATAATTGCTGTACATTATTCCTTACTCACAATACCAACAAGAGTGACTATTGTTTATTACGATTATTTTATGTATGCCAGATCATATTTCGGTGTTTTTTGATCTCATTTATCGTTTAGTCATCGTTTTATTTTACGTTATTGTAGGCCACTACTGTAGCCATTAAAACATTACTGTTGTATAAAATTATATAAGTAAATATGTGTTTAGAAATTAGTACATAATATGGTCAGTCAGCTAGGTGGAGTGACGATATACGCAAAGTGGCTGGCAGTGGTTGGATGCGAAGAGCTGAAGATCGAGCTCAGTGGCAGTCATTAGAGAGGCCTATGTCCAGCAGTGGACGGGAGTAGGCTGATAATGGTGATGATGATGATGATGTTCAGTCTGGTTCCCATACCACAAATTTTGCCTACTTCCGCATAACATGGCCGCGAGTGAGTTGTTCAAAGTTATTATTCAACATTCCCGAAAGAAACTTCGTCACATCAGAGTTCAGCGTCGCGTGTTAGGGATTCAAACGCATGATCACTTTAGTGGAATACAGCAATGTCATAATGACTTAATATTTAGATTTACAGATCAATTTATTTTATTGCGTCGATGTTTACCTACTTGCATATTTTTAACTTTTTGGAAGAACCAAGCAAAGTCCACTTTCTGTTACATGAAGACAGTTTGAGATTTGCTTGAAGACGTTTATGCATCAAAAAAATACGAGTAACTAAGAGCTGTGCTCTTATAACACTAGACAAAGAGTAGCTGGATTGCAGATAATTCACTTAGGTCTTTATACCATTTAACCGCAAAGCTTTCACACCCCTAATTCATATATGTATGTCTGTCAATACATCATCTAATTCTTCCTCCTGCCATGAGATATGACGGATGACGGATGACGAATGAACTTCCATCAGATTTTAACGGAACGTTATAACATGAGGGTTTTCAAGAAATAAAGAGAGCTTTGCAACAAAGCCGGCAACTCGCAAATACCTATTCGTAGACGATGTTAACCCCTTACCATCAGGTGACAATTCTGCCTGTTTGCCAGGCTAAATATAAACCAGAACAAAACCTAGAAGATACACCACACTGATTTCGATTGAAAAATAAGCAATTACTACTTTCGTTTTCAGTTTTCTCTGTGATCCCCTCATAAATAATACGTCAATGTATGTCAACCTTGAGACAGCAAACTGGTTAACGAAACCGGCAGTCTATTATCTAACGTATGTGTTAACGACGATCTGGTTTGCGTTATACAATTTATACGGAATGATGTGTACTATGGACATCCGGTTGGCAATTTGCATTTTCAAAAACCCTTTGCGAATACACTTTCTTATTCACCATAGGGTGTTGATGCCAAGTTGAACTATACCTATATATTTTTACGGCTTGCGGTTTCGTTTTACATATCATGATGAAACCATGAGTATATAAGAATGTATACATATAAAATTATTATAGTTTATCAGCGTGTTGTTTACAATAATAACACAGTCGATAGCTAGTTGGATGGCCGTGTGGACATCCCTAAACATTATTATTTGTTACATATAGAATTTCGTTTTGTTTACCATATGGATTTACCCTGCTTTTTGTTATTATGTTTTATTGCTATTAGTTATAAGAATATTTCGTCGTATATTAATTGTCCATTAACATACAAAATGTCAAAATTGCATGCCAGAATTATTTAACCAAGGTCTGAATTATTTCATATTTGAAATCAATAAAGCAAAAATATGATAAATTGATAAACGAGTATGAAAGAAACAGAATAGTATGGATAGTACTAAAATACAATAAAATAGTGTGATAAGTCTATGGCACTTAATCTAGTATTTTTGTAAGAAACGGAGGGAATAACATATAAATTACGAGACCTTCGCATTTCATATCAATTTTAAATCCCGAATGTACAACCGTGGTTCGACAACATTCCTTCGCAACAAATAGAAAATCCGATCGTAAGGTTGTACTGTTAAACATGTATTTAAGGTCGGGCCTCGGGCAGGACTATCGTTGGACCTCTGTATATTAAGAGGCGCGCTCAAATCTAGTGACGGTGTACGATTACTGAAGATGGAATACAAGGAATACCCCTAACGGCATGTACTATGTAACATACTAAAGGTGTAAAGCTAATTGGATGTTAGAACAAATATGGTTGGTCAAATGTGAAGGCCAAACAAAAACCTTGGGAATAAATTCTTGGCAACCGTTAATAAAAATTAATTGTAACCTAGTAATTGACAGCAAGTGATCCAAGCACTCCACGCAAATTAAATAACCAAATAATATTAATATTTTTATTCGGAATAACATAACGTGGCTTAGAAAGTAATTAATGGACTCATCGCTGCAATGTTGCATGTAGGAATTGGTCTCTGAATGTTATCTGTGATCCATTTGGTTCGGAAGTGTGAATGATCTGCGAAGCGCCTACTCTTTGTCCAATGTTTGTTCTGAGAAGCCGCGGGGGCAGCCGCGGGGCGGGCGCAGGGCTCGGCGCGCGGGGGGCAGATGCGCGCGCGCAGTCGCCGCCGTGACGAGACGTGACAGATATAAATCAATTGTCAAAACCTCCGACGCACTAATCCCGTGAGAGTAATGGCGCGAGACGAGAGATGTATGGATGCGCCTCGGTAATTTTAGACAATATCAAATTAAGCGGTAGCTGTATGATTGATCAATTTTACTGAGTTAGGGACGTGGTTGACTGTGGAGTTGCTAACTATTAATATTATACTTAAAACAGTTAAGATAGCTATACTTTTGGAGTTAAGATTCGAAAACCTAATAAGGTATTATAATCAACAAAGTATGCCGTGTTCAATGTCTATGTATTTAGATATTTATAACACTATGGCATACATGTAAGGAAGTGATAACTTAGTGGTCCACATTTCAGGCACTCATTTTAAGAATCTGAACTTCAAATCCTGACTATAACCATAAACCATATGTGCAATCTTAGTTGCCTTATCAATAAAAAGTAATACATTTTAAAATTATGCCTACATAAAATACAGAAGTATTATACCGAGAAATTACACATTAAGCGTGTAGTCTACTATACCTCCAAGTAGCTAATGTGGCAAACTATGGTCTTAACCAACTCTACCTGAGATCTATGCCCAAAAATCGAACACTAAATGAAACGCTAAAACATTGTTGTAGCGTAAAACCAGTGTTGTTATGTAACAAACAACACGCGGCTTGTCCACACTAACATGTCGGACCATAGGGTATCGTATACGCAGCTCTTAATAAGACCAAGTGGCATCCGACATCTACAAAAACTGTCGTTAAACTGTCGCGTACCACCCACAAGTTGTGTCCGTACGACAAAATAACTCAGGCTACTATCAACCGTAAATTTATTATGGAAAAAGATCAATATTGCATGATGGTTGTGACCTGGTGGTAGAAACTTCTCGGTGGTACAGTTAGGTCGTGGGAGCGTATCGATTAACTTGTACGCGATTAAAGCTTCAAGTGATGTCATGTGTGCAGCAGTGTCTGTGACAGGAGTGCCGTGTCGCGGACTGCGACCGTGTGACGCTTTTGACATCATTGTCTTTGGAAATAGCTTCATATGCTATAATAGATTATGGAAATCTTAAATATTTTCTTCATCGCTCTTCAACCATAACAAAATACAGGTAGATACCACGACATATATTATGTATTTATTTCCAACTACAATTGTCACAAATTGAGCCAATATTCACTTCTCCATCGTGAAATATATTTACCATATGATTAAAACCGAATGTGTGCTATCTGTCCCCACATCGACAATGAAGTGTACAATCAAACACAAAACCCAATTAAATTATATCCGCTCTGATAGATAATATTTTAAAACAAAAGCAACCCTTTCACAGCGTCGCAAGCCGCCAGCGGGGCAAGCATATCACTTACGTTGCGAATAGAAAGCGATTGTCTTTACAACGCCGTATCATTTTTTTTTTTAATATTTTTGAATTTAGTACAGGCATCAGAGATGAAAATAATTCGTGAAAATTTTAAATTTCATATTTGATTAATGCTCGAGTTTTTAAAACGTAATTTAAATTTGAAAATCCCTTTCATTTTTATGGCTTACCTTGGTGCAATAAAATTATAGACTTCAAACTGTAAACTATTATTATTCTAGTCTCCTCTAGTCTTAGTTTAGTCCTAGTGTGTATTAAATTTAGTTGAGCCTCGATAACGCTGTCGATAGT
>DWME01007738.1:0-12330 GCA_018244795.1 Parelbella ahira ahira
ATGTCGCCACTCCACCTACCTGGAGGGCGTCCTACGCTACGTTTACCGATCCATTGTCGGGACTAATGAAATCTCACCTAGGCTAAATCTCGCCATAAAATAAAATTGTTCTCTAAGAGAACTAAGATAGAACCGAGATGGACAATCTTATTTATCGCTTTCGGAAAACACGCAATGACTTTACATAACAAAGTGACAATATGTTCGAGTTGGTCTATGAGAAACAGCTTTATAATCTGTTACCATCAGTTTCTGTTATTTACTATATGGTTGATTTGGCACTATAAGAAGTAAATTATAATGCGAAACTTTATCAGTTTTCGTTATCAACAATATGGTTGAATGAGCTCTGTAAGCAACAGATTATAATGCGTCTCTTCATGTGTCTGTTGTTGACAAAATAGCCGATTTGGCTCTATTAAAACCAATATGTAATGCGTCTCCAATCATTTCTGTTGTTGACAATATCACGGATGTTGCTCTATAAGCAACTTGTAAGGAGTCTTCATCAGTTTCTGCTTTTGGCATAGCGAATATTTTACAAAGATTAAACACAGCGTTAGAAATCCCATTCATATCAATTTAGTTCAAATAATAACATTAATGAAATGTCAACATAATATTGTAACGGCTTCGATATTTTAATAATCGAATCATAATTTTCAATATTGCTTTTAACCTCAACATTGATTGCTTAAATAATTCGAAACGCGTTGACACGATAATAATTGATAGATTAAATGAAATGAAAATAGTGTCCAATACTGTGGGATGCAATTTTTTATGTAAATCAAGTGACGTTTGGGTGTCCAGGTTCCATAATGGTATAATTATTATGTTCTATGTGTTGTCGATGATTCCCGATGAAATTTGTAATACACCTTCCACTTACCGCTAAACCTTGTTATGTTCCTATCGCATATGTCTGAATATAATGTAATTCGTAAAGCTGCAATTGAATTATTTCTATTAACATATTATCATTATTGTGGTCGTCTTAAACATTATTTAGTAAGTTCTTACAGCGGTGAATATCAATCTGTTAATCTAGTATCCACCAGTGATATTTTAGAAGACGGAAATATTAAATTAATCTATTTTCCATTATGCGTCTATATAGTTTCATGGAATTACCTTATTTTTAGTGTATAAAAAAATGTAATATTATTATTACACTCGCGAAAAAGATTTCATTTAAAATATGTTCAGGAGGCATCTATCTTTATGTTTAATCTGCAGATTGCAACAATAAAATCTTTTTATTTTAGCCAGCATTGGGGTCTCAGTAGCACTTTTTAGAAGAAATAAACGTCCTTAACTCTTTTTTAATAGAATTTATTTTATACTGTAGACATATTCTCCGATGCATCAAATGGTGCTTGATTTATATATAGATAATATCTCACACGAGTGCCCTGTGTTGTACCCAAGGAAACTATTGTTATCGAGTAGATGGCAACACTGTCGCCTAGATGGCAGCACTATGGCCTAGATGACAGCACAGGGCGTTAACAATACGAATCTCATCACCTAAATAATTTACATTCTCATTCATTACAAACGTTATTGGTGCAATTGACGGAGTACTAACGTCGGTGCAATTTGGAAAACTAATTACCGTGAGGGCGAATAGTTGTTTAGTTTCGTTTCATTACATTAATGAAGTTCGTGATTACTAACACGTTTCAACGTCTAAACTTGTGTTTGGGTCGAACGCTTGACGTTAATTTGAAAAGCTCTTGTGATGACCGTGATAATTATTAGTATATATTATTATTATTACCAGTAGACTGCGTCTTTTACAAGGATACAAACGTCTCCATATAACGTCCGAACAAAATCTATCTACATAATTCCTTAGCATTTGTTCAGGTATTACAAATTTTGAGTAAGTTTGAAGTGAAACTCTATTTTTCTTATAATAATATCGAATTAATAAATAATAATATCCAATATTATTTATTAATATTTGGATTGCCCAGGACCGGATGGAGTGACGTCGATTAGGGGAGGCCTATGTCCAGCAGTGGACATCAAGTGGCTGACGATGATGAAGACGATGAATATCCAATATATAATTAATCCAATTTCCTGCCAAATATCACTTCCAAGCCGCATTGCTGCTTGTAAAATGGACAAACCGACAAACAAACGTTAATGTTTTTGACATCAATAGAGATTTTCTACAGAGACACACGTAGACAGCATTTCTAAAGAGCTATTTGTTCTAAATTTCATGGCTCTGAGTACACTGTAAACAGATACATTATTAAACAATGTGTTTAAAACTAATATCCATTCTGCATCTGTGAGGGATTTCAGCTTGTCTTTCTCTACTATAGTACAAACCGTGGGTTGCGCAGCGCACTTAAAATGTTCTTTAAGCATTTGTATAAAACGCTAACATATTTATATCGAAGGTAGAGCTGTGTTATTCTCAACGGGAACGTATGCTCCCGGTTGCTGTGATAGCACTTCGTTTGCCGCATTTGTGCTATTTGAGCTGAACTCTCCCACAATGCAAATTCACTCGCGGTTCGTTTGCCTGAACCGCACTCTGCGAGCTTTCGCCTTGCGGCGGCTTGATCTACAAATATTGCTGTGGTACTGGTTGAATTTTAAAAATGTTTCATCAATCGATTTCAATGTAAGATAATTAAAATATTTGGTACGGAATACTCTCTGCCTACCCCGTAAGGGACCTGGCGTGATGATATAATAATAGCTACCAATACAATTTACATTGCTACACTGCTAACAATTAGAGTATTCGTCTGTTAGGATGTTTGGATGCGACAAGCTGAGGACAGGGTGCGATGGCGCTCATTGGGGGAGGCCTATGTCCAGCAGTGGACTGAGATAGGCTGATGATGATGATTATAGGATGATTATCATGATTGTAATGACGATGATGATGATGAATATAATCATATAAAATGTAGCATAATTAATAGATATCAATAACCACCCATTGCTGTAAATGGGTTCTCCCAGCAAGCAGTGGAGGTATAGAGCGTATATAACAGCTCTACTTAAGAATAATAAAAAATTACGATCCTTTCACTCAAAATACTCCATTTCAGTCCATTTCCCAGTACGATTTCGTTTCGTTCGATAACTCCTCGTGCTCTGCGCTCTTTGAGAGAAAAGTTCCTCATCCTGCGCTTTTAGTGCTAATTCAGTATTGCCTGCATTTACTGCCTCTGATACGAATTAGCAAATGTTACCTAATAGAACTGATATTGTATTATTATTATATGTATATGTGTATGTATTATATTATAATATAGAAATAAAAAATAATTCCTAATAATCTGAAACTGAAACCTGCGTGCTATGTATATAGAGAGATACGAATGAATGAAAAGATATCTGTAATTCGTTCTCTGCCTACACCGCTCGTGGTGATGTAATAATAATATATGTAGCAAAAAATAATACACATATGTAGCAATGTAGCAAATATAGTAATATTAGATTGATTTAATCTTTCAATGTAGGAATTGTAGCAAAAATATTAATATTAGATTGATTTAATCTTTCAATGTAGCAACGTAGCAAAAATAGTAATATTATATTGATTTAATCTTTCAATGTAAACTACTTAGTACCATACTGTATAGAATGGTTTTGCTTAGAAATTTATTAGTAGATACGACTAGCTGAATAGAAAGTATTTTTTCAAAAACCCCTATTCAAAAGTATAATGAAATCAAGCAGGTCGTTTAAAAATTTTAAACGCAATCACAGAATGAGTTCTGTTTGGCACATTTGGTAGATAGAACTCTCAGAACTCTTCATTAAGCATTCAAAAACTTTCCACACCGATGTGCAGATCCACTCCACAGGGAATATGTAAAATTGAGAAAAAAATATCCCTGAAATACATCCCGTATTACGGACAACACATGTTCCCAACAATTTTTTCTCTCCGCTTACTTGATGATGGAGATATCTTTCGGAATGCTTTTGCGGATTCTGCTAGATTATTAACATATATTTAAATAAAAACATATTAATATGTGAATAGGTAAGTAAGTGCATCCGTCTCTCCACCATATTTTTTTACCACAAAAGCGCTGAACTCATTTCGTTAAAATACCGTATAGAGATAGTTTTAACTTCACTGAAAGATATTTTTGTTACAAAAAAAAATTTTTTTATTAATATTTTTCTATCGCAAAAACAACATTTTGTAATTTCTCTTCTGAGAGTTCTGAGAAAGTATAAAATGTATTTTCTTAAAAGTGATTGAAGGACATAGCTAAGAATAATAATAGCATATAACAGCTCTTTATATAACAAATAAAATTAATTCTCCCAGTTCTCACTATGTCCAGGAAAACGGGCGAGACCCGGATAGTCACGTACATACACTGTATACGTATATACAGTGATTAATCTAGCAATTAGTCCAACGATCGGTCCAAAGATCAGTCTAGCGATTGGTCCAGTGTAATTAAAATGCGTGATTTCGGTAAACAATAACTATATTTAAGATAAAAACATTGTTTAGACTAATTAACACTAACAAGTGACCGAGATGTACAATATTACAACACATTTAAAAAAAACGATTCACTAAAAAGTACGATTACTACGTCCGGTTGTTAATTAATCAATAGCCATAACTTAGCGATTTAAAAGACATTGTGTCATGATTGACTAATATATTATACTGTTACTGTGGTAGTAAAATGTATATAAATTTTACTTTATTTCGGCATCAGTCACCCCTTTACATAATTATGTACATCACAAAACAAAACGTAACGGCAAACCTTCGAACTCGCATATTTCATCCGTCCGTCGGGAACATTAAGAGAAAAGCGAATAAACGATTTCAGTAATCAAGTTTCCATTTCGCGCTGTCTATTTTAAAAAAAAATTTAAAATCTCAGTAAACGTAAGCGCTTGTCATTTTCCCTCCGTTTTATTTTCAAAGGACAGCGCATTGGAGTGCATTTCTTGCATCGCTTGTGTAACCGCTATGAGGTTAAGATGAACTTTTATTCGCTACGACACGACCTTTTACTGCATATTGAAACTATAAAAGATCGCTTACGTCCATAACCACGTCGGATATTTCTGTGATGATTTCCATCTGTTATATTAAGCAGTGCCAACAACTGTCGCAACTTGGGTAGTGAAGAGTAAAGGATTTTTCGGACTACCAAGTGATCTTCGAACTATAGATAAACATAAAGCATGTAATGAAACTAACCTGACCTGTATAAAACTTTAATCAGATAGCCTCTTACTAAGTAGAATAAAAAGAAAAAAATTTGCAGAACTTCAGTTCTGCAATTTTTGCTGCATTGCTCGGCTTGCTGCATTCATGCAGCAAGCCGAGGACAGGGGGCAAAGCGCTCAGTATCAGAGGCAAATGTCCAACAGTGGACTGAGAGAATCTAATGATATTGACAAAGAAATAAAAAAATTTAAACAGTGACTACTCGTAAATATGTACCAAAATATGATGATAAATTATGGTATCTATGTACATATGTATATCAATACCGGTACTGATAAATAATGGTAGCACGATAAATCGTGATCGCAAACACTAAACGCCGGGCGTTAAATTGAAATTCAATATCCGGCATTCGGCGAGACGGGTGCAGATCTCATAATGGTTTTGCAGATATTTGGCGTGTCTTATAAAAAGTTTGTCGCCCTCGTAACGAGATTAAAATGTGAAATTTTAAAAGTGATTCAAATTTAAATGTGGGTAGAAGAACCAGGTCGGGTCTGTAAGAATAGTGATAATTGGCACTCGGCGCTCTGTACCTACCCCGTAAATGAATACTAATATTTTAACAAAACAAGGTACAGTTAAATGTTAATGTTAATGTCCGCTTACGAGCAGCAGTGTAAGTGGTGTGAAAAACCGTGATCTGCGATCTCCAACCCACATGCCCAGCGTGAAGGTTGTAGCCAAAAATCCCTCGAAGGAGGCATACATTAGACTTACACTAACAATGATGAGTTTGAATAAACATTAAATATATTTTCTTTCATTTAATAACAAAGCCAATTAAGTGCAAATATTAAGAAAATCAATTATAACATTTAAATAAAATCTACTTTCAATGGAATATCTAAACATAATATACTAATATAATTAGCATTATTATGTTTAATTTTAGGACTGTCTCTAAAAAATCTGTTAGAATTCTAGTGATGTAACTGACTAAAAAAACCATTTACATACTGTTTTGTATAAATCTTAAATTCAAAAACAGAATTCTGAATTTGAATTACACTTACGAGGAATACCAAGAGAACTCACAGTAGTTCAGCCTGTATTCGTCTTACATATCAAACATCACGATTTGGCGGATACAAGCCACTATAGATTGTATGCTATTTACATAAAGTCTACAAACAGAATACATGGAAATATTTGTTTTTGAAAATGTACTGAGACGATATGAATATCTCGTAAATATAACGACAAGGAACGATATAAAATAACTATATGGAACTACCCGTATAACGAACATATTGATGGGCAAAAGTAGACATAAGAAGTAAACATCTAGAAAATGTTATGATATAATAATGATTTTAATTACAACATGTTACGAATATTTGCTATTTTGCCACGAAATTGCTATGGCTCTGAATACATCGACACGCCCGGTTCCTTGCAGGGAAGGCAGAGGACACCCAGTGCGTATAACACCCCAATCAAGAACCACTACGAAGACCAAACATCTATTGTGTATTATTAGTTCCTTTAGTTTTTCCTAGCCTTTGTTTTGCCGTGACTATAATCCATGCAAATACCTGGAAATATTTGCTTATTTTTATATCATATTTTCCATAGTTGTCCATTAAAAATAAAATATTTTAGCTAGGCGATGACAAATTCGACATCATTGATTACATTATTAAATTCAATGTCAAATCTAAAGCTATCGCGGTCTTAATTTCATGAGAGAAATTTCCTCCCATCTACATATTCTAATCTAAAAAATGTAACAGGCAGCAGGCGAGTTCGTCGTACTAACATTTCTTAAGACCTGCACAGAATCGAATTATTATTCAGAACACGTTTTTACGTCTTACAGATAACCGCAGTTCATTTTTGAAACGGCGATGTAAATAGCACCCGGGAGTGAATAAATTTTAAAACCATCTAGCCGGATTAACCGACTCCACCAACCGGAATAGGAATTATCTATTGCTTTTTTAAATTTTAACCGGATTCCAATTTCCATTTCATTTTACGGCATTTTATTTTATTAATCCCGTTAAGTGGGGCTTGTCGTAAAATATTTATACATATTTTTTGCCTGTTAGGTACGAAATAAATTGTCATGGTTTCTTATCCGGACGGCCAAGTAGTAGAACACCCAGCTTGCCTCAACTGTGTTCGGGACAGACACAATCTAAGACTTTTTAGAGCAACGATGAATTAGCTCGCACTAGGCGTTCGTGCTCCATCTTAGCATGCATCTGCGCTTACCACCCGGTAAAATCGCAATCGAACGGTAGTCTATCATAATTATAATAAGAAAAATCTGTTGCAAGCTTGGTGAAGGATTTAATACGATATAACACAAAGTCTTAATATTCCTTCTAACAAAAATCTGAAGAACAACGGTTGTATAATAGATCAAGTCAGGTAAATTTATCTACTGTATGTAACTGGTGAATCGTGGCAGTGTAAGGCACTCCTCGGCCTACCTCTTCGGGGATTACAGGCGTGATGTTACATTCACAAGATTATAAATAAGAAATGTACTGGATACAGACTAGGGTACAGTTTTATAACACGAAAAGTTTATGGTCTGCGAGTTGGTGCCACGTCCCAGCACGTGATCGCAGTTTGTTCTTATCAAGCGCTGTCTCGGCTTTATAGGATTTGTACCGCACAGTCCTTTCACATAATTCACAAAATAATACTTGTTGTGCCCTTCTTTTATTTTGGTACATTTTGTTTATGTGGAGATTTTATTTGAATAATCTTCTTAATCTATAGTTTTGTACGTTTTATGTAACATTTACATTCGTCTTCAAGTATTGTAACTACAATGACAAAAAGTATTTTTAAAAAATCGTAACATCGCGCTTATAATCCCCGAAGGGGTACATAGAGGAGTATAGTACACTTCAAAATTTCTCCAGTTACGTTTAAGTATTATGGAATAGGTGGTGAGCCTATTGCCATACTCCGCGCACAAATCCAAACTCCGAGTCACAACTAGAAATTCTAAATTAGAAAAATCAAATAGTACCCGACCCGAGATTTGAACCCAGGAGCTCCCGATCGGTAGCCGTGCTTGCAACCACTCCACCAACGAGACAGTCTTGTTTTTCGAAGAAATACGTCATTTATGTATTCTGTTAGGTCATAATTATGTTAAACTGAGATTCATATTTATAAGTTAGTACCTATAACAAAGTTGGGTTCGATTCCCAAACAGGCAGATATCTAATCTCAGTTATCTAAGGTTTCAAGGTATATTGAAATACATTAATCTGTACATACATATGTCTATTGCGCCCAAAAGATAAAAGATTCATATGCGGTCTTATGAATGTAAACTTAATATGAAAACATCTACTCTGAACGCGAACGTAGGCGCGGCGAATATTCCTCTGTCTGGAATAATTTATTGTTCTTTTTCCACCTGACAAAAGATCAGCATTTAAACAGATAAAACCACCCTAATCTCACCTCGAAAGCCTTGCAAGCGTCCCTTAATACCGGGACACAGTGTTGTAACAAAAGCGTGAAGTGTGAAATTCACCACAATATCACTTTTACGAAACGTTTGTACTATTAATCTTTATCCACCGATATTCCAAGTACAGTTCTCGAACAGTCGGGATCTGCGGCCATCAATATTTCCGATGGCGATGTTCTGAAGGTTTAAAAATGGCCGTTCGCTTTGTACGCCGTTCCCCGCCCGTATTAACGGCCAATCCCCTTATCTTAACTGGCAGGCTGGAATGCGAAATAGACGAACTGTTCTTATTTTCTGATAAATAAGTTGAATTCCTTCTCGCTTCTGTCAAAACACTCTATTCAAGCTCATTTATATATTTTGTATTATTTCTTAAATATAAAACCTTATTATTGGATACAAGTTTCCTCTCAGAATGAGAAGGGTTGAGCACAGGTCAAACAGTCACTGTTAAGTTGCTTTTAGTCAATTATTAATTAACTAACGAAAAGTAAATCCACTTCTTCATAACTAAAACATGATATTTTCTTAACATTCTTGTACTCAGCAAATTGTTCAATTTTCAAGTCACAAAAGACATTGTTCTGGAAGAAGTTGGAACTTTCTGGAACTTAAAGTCAACTGCAGTTGATAAAGAGTGCTAACCGATTCAGGCTTTACCGCTACTCTTAGTTGAAATTTACAAGAGCATTGTCTCGCTTGTGAGTAGTATAATTGCTAAGAATGTTGAATGAGTTTTCATTAATTTAGAATTTCTAGTAGTGACTCGGAGTCTGGAACTGTGCCCAGTGCATGACAATAGGCTCACCGCCTATTCCATGGGACGCAAACGTAACCGATCAAACGTGGGAGTATACTACACTCCTCTGCTTACCCCTTCGGGGATTAGAGGCGTGATGTTACATTACGTTAACTTTCTATAATTTGGTATTGTGTGTAACTTTTGTTGTAACCAACCTGTACTGAATTGCCCTGACGATAATATTATGAAGTAGGCTCATGATAATTTAAGACCGGCTACCGGATGAAACATACATACATTTAGAAATAGTTGATATAAAACTTCGTAACACTGTATCTGCTCTATTAAAGATTTGTTTAATTGATCAAAAAGAATGCTTAAGAAGCATATTTATGTTAGATTATCGAAAATAATATGAGAATTCGATCGACGACTAATTGCTAATTTGCTAGGTATTTTCATGCTAGCGACTTTACTAGTACATTTTGTGAAAGAAATTAAATGATGAACCAATAAATGAAGGTTATATTAAAAAGTGAATCTGTACACAACGTTGTTAAGACATCCAAAATAACTCGCAAACATAACCAACATTTTGGAAAACAGTTTTATTCTAACAATTTCATTAGAACGTTCCACCGCAGGAAATTCCCAGTATTCCCATCGGGCTCAGGATAGATGGGTGGCATTTCTAACGTGCTGATTTCGACACCATTATCGGTAATGAGACAATTAGAGTCTCATCGAGTCCTACAAGAATTGCGCCATATTTGTCGTTTCAGTAACGTACGCCTCCAACTTAATCAGTTAAATTGTTTCTCGTTCAGCGGACTTTGGATTGAAATAAATGTGTTGAAAATTATGACTCTTGAATGTTAATTATAAATTAGTTGTATGACACTTGATAGCTTATATTTCGGATATTATGACGTTTTAATAGAAGCAATTGAATTATGTCGGCACTGTTCAACTACAGTCTAATTTAATTTAACATAATAGAGTGATAAAAATTGACGAAGCCCGTGAGATCTGTAAGGATATTTGATACCCGGTGCTGTCTGTCTACCCCACGAGGGTTTTGACATGACAATATAATAATAATTTCTTTTAAAACGTTTAGTAACAGGGTAAAAAGATCGCTGCAAGCACAGAATACTACGAAAGTATGACATGATGAACATATAGAAATGTAACCAATGTGTGAATTATTTAGCTGTACGAGTAGGTAGTATGAATGTATCTACGAGTATGTAGTATGTAGTATGTATGCTGGATGTGACAAGCCAAGCACAGGGCGCGATGGCGCTCATTGGTTGAGCTTTACATATGTCCAGCAGGGTACTGAGATAGGCTGATGATGATGATGAGTATGAATGTACATATATTTGTCTAGTCATCCATATTATAACATATATGGTATATGGTCAGTCAGATGTAGTACCTATACATTGATATGTGCTTGTCAGACTTCTTCATAAAGATGAAATTATTTATTGATTCACCATATTGACTTCGATAACGTTTTGTTATTTTGAATTTTGGTACAACTCCCGACATGGAATCGAAAAGCCAAGACATACACGGTCCACTACAGCAGATCGAAAGTATTCCCATTGGAGTCGGGATCGATGGGTGGCAATTTAAATGTGCTGATTTGGCCGCCCGTTACCAATAATGAGATAAGTAATTAGATTCCTCCCCCAATCCCACAAGTCGGCTGATCCAATAACATTAAGGATGCTTACACGCGATATATTTAGGCTAGCCGTCTTTAAGTAAGCAAAGGTCGCTCGAAATAAATTTAAGTGTACGTACTATTAGATAGGGAAGTACTTTCGTTAACTTAGTGTATAATTAAGTTATGTAACAGCTAACCGCCCTTTTAGTTCTTACGGATCAGCTCGTTATTTACTTCCTTCTTTATGAACAACCACCGATCGCCCCGAGATTGGGTTGAGACTCCCCCATGATCTCCGAGATCTCCGGCAGGTAATTTAATCATGTATGTAGTCATGTAAATATGTATTCATTCACTTATCAAACTGCTTCTTCATCACCACTATCCCCGGGAAAGTAAGTACTCCAAACCGTATTAAAGTGAATGAAAACGGCGATAACCTGAATGGTGTAGCGATTGCCATGTCAATCTCCCATTCTGGATATTCTAGATTCAATTATGTCAACGAAGCAAAGTTGACTGTACTATGCGTTTCAATCTTGTATAATATGTCAATAGTTGCTATGACAAAAAAAATATACTTACAAAGCGAGGCCGAATGAAGATTTTTATTAGTACAACAAAATATTGTTTATAAATAAATAAATAACTCCCTATTGTGAATAAGTTGCGGACAAAAAAGTATTAAGGAATAACCTGAAATGATAGATTAAAGGAAACAAGAATGCCAGACTCTTTTACGCGAAATCTCAAAACTTTTTGCAACAAAATTGTTTCCAAAATCAGTTTGATTTTTACACGAATATTTTTGATGGAGTTCTCATCTATTCAACAACAAACAAAATAATTATATACGAAATGAGGCCAACGATCTAACGCAGATTGTCTCCGCAGAGTGACCTCCTGTCAAAATTGCCCATCCCCAGCGTTCCGTTACGCATCAGTGACGCGATGCTTCGTCGTACTTATTCAATTAAATTAAATTATTCATTAAATTGGTTTCTTGAAAATTCCTCAACAATTTCGATGAACATTAAAATTTGGGGGCTTTTTGGGACAACAAATCAGTATAATTGATATTATTCAATAATTAATGTTAGTTATGAAGAAGCAGGATATTGTTAGTATGGTTGTAACAAGTTATAGAGATATTATACATAATTATATAGAGTTGGGAGACATACGGCTGCTTGTAACGGCAACGTCCGACG
>DWME01007739.1:0-12330 GCA_018244795.1 Parelbella ahira ahira
AACATGACTTTCATTGAGTGTATGTATATACCTTATAATGAATAAAAGAATTTGAATTTGAATTTGAATTTGAAAATTTATGAATATAGGCAGCGTATTAAGTGACTTTCGGTATGCGTTCTAATTAAGATGTTCGTGCAGGCTCAGTTGTGCCTATAAAATAGCTGTTATATCAATGCGTATTGCCTCGCCATTTAAGATTATATTATATTATTTAATATTATGTTCTTATTAATATTATATTATTTATTGCCGTTTCGGCTCCTGCAAAGGTATAGTCGAAATCTACGTCAACCCCTTCACAGGTTTGATTTAAACAACACCCTCCAAAATCATTTTCTCAATAACCCTTATCCGAGCCTCGCTTATCTCTCATTAACGACACAGCAATAAAGTTTATGGAACACGCCTCTCCGCTGTTTAGTATATCGCCAGAAGAACCCGCCTTAACGGTCTCGGCTAAATTTACGAGTTTAAATCTCCTTGTTCCTTAATATTCTTATTAATCCCAGGGATTATGTAGCTTGGGCGGTAAAAAATAGTTATATAAAATTATACACGATTTAACTGAGGGCTTTGGCAGCTGATATCGATATTATTTTAATTTGGCTGGAAAATGCGCGGATATATTAATATTGCCTGCCTCTGAAAATGTAGAGATTTTCAACGGAATATATCATGTTTAGTTTGAACTGAACAAGTTAAATTAGAAAAGCAAATCAAAGAACAAATAAAAAAAAACGGAATAACTCATAATAATAACTGTGAAGAGCCATCAAATGGTGTTTTCAACTTATCAGCTGTATTGTTCTTACAAACCATTTATAGTTCCATTGGTATTCGTATCATAAAGGCACAAAATTATTATCAAAGTCTGAGAGGATTCATTTGTGTTTAATAACTTATAATTTACAAATTAGTGCATGGTGACAAAGCAGAAAAGCAAACCCAATCTGCTCTTTCTTTACCGTACGTATAACTTTTAAAGTAGCCCTACTCCGTGCTACTCTTTTCATCTCATTAACGACAGACGACGTGATGTCAGTAAAGTTTATTGAACTAG
Source organism: Parelbella ahira ahira (assembly GCA_018244795.1). NCBI lineage: Eukaryota > Metazoa > Arthropoda > Insecta > Lepidoptera > Hesperiidae > Parelbella > Parelbella ahira. The sequence continues at coordinate 1,064 of DWME01007739.1, forward strand.
CCTCTCCGTTGTTTACTAAATCGTTACGAACCGAAATCTTTACGATCTCGCTTGAATTTATATTCTTAAAGCTACTCGGATAGTAGTACAATAAATGTAACGGGTTAAGATATCGGTCTGACGTCTCTTTCTTAGTTTTGTTACACAAAAATAGCAGTTTATGTTAAAATGACAAAGAGGTACTCCTGTACTTTGTAGAGAAAGAATGGCCGATGAAAGAGTGACAAACATAGCAACAATGCAAATGCTGAAGGAGGCAAATTCCGAGGTAGAAAAAGCATAATTTGTTTATCTGAATAAGTTGGATACGGGCTCATAGGAGAGTTAGAACTCTCCAAAATCGGCGTGCGTGTATGAAGAGAGTAATGAATGTGGAAATGCACGTTAGATCTGTAAGGATAGAACTACGTAGCACTCAATTAATTTTGGCCATCCCCAAGAAACTTGTAATAATATGACAATCATATGAAACAAAGTTGGTAGTATATATTCGTGAGTTCTCGACAAATTGTACGACATAAAATTGTAAAGAAACGGTACTTACATAAGTTCAAGTCCTGGAAAGTCTTGAATAGTAACCTGTTTATAACTTTACGAGTGAAGAAGAGTACATTAATGCTGGGGTTGAATAGGAGGGCTGCGACGAAGTAGATGTTCGATTTTAAACTGTTTTTCTGAAATTTGCTGTTGGTTTGGGTTGGAATTTTTCAACGTAGTGTATAAAATCAATGCACGAAAATTCTGAAGGGTCTTTCGTAGCTTCTCCCGCAAATTGTTTTTGGAATATTTTAAAATTAATGCAGATACGCTTAGTTTGCTGTTCTCTTCACGTATACATTTTCTCTAAAACTTAGATCATTATATTACATCTATATTTTTACCCAGTGATTCGAGAGTCATTGTGAATATCGCAGATAATAAAATAAAAGATAAAACTGTACGGCTTTTATAGAAGATTCTCAGACTTTGCATTACTTATGTTACAATCATATTGAAGTAAGTATTGAAATGTAAGTATACAGATGTCTGGAACTTGTAAGAAAAATAAGCCAACGACGAAAGAAAAGTCACGTAGCACTTTCCAAGTTTATGAACCTGCACTCCAGTCCGGGTCTTAACTGCTTAAGCAGTCATTTGTATTCATTAAACACCACTTCAACAGGACACAAGTAAAGGATTTTTAATACATTAACCTCCGCTATATACGAATTAAAAAACTAAATTGCTTTCGAGCGCGCTGCCCTAATTACTTTCTTCACCAAAATAATAACTTTTAAGAGTTTCTCACCAAAAATGCGAAATGATCCCCAGAAACGGCACACAGGGTGCTTTTGTGCTTCGTGATTTAAATAGCTATTGAAAATCGAGAGGGAAAACATTTAATTCATGGTAATAAAATAATCGACCCATTAATCATTATACATGTACATATGTCCCGGCTTAACTCAAGTGCGTTTTTTCGGGATGGCCCGACTAGTCAGACTCCGCCGCGACCTCGCTGCAAACGGCGAGAGCTCATGAGGAAGGACCTCGTATAGGTCCGAAACTAGCCGGGCCATCCCGAAAAAACGTACGTGAGTTAAGCCGGTACATATATAATCATGTGTACAAATACTCACGAAACAATTAATAGTGAAATAGTTAATCGTTACGGCACGACCATTAATCATTCTACTGCTAGAATATGGGTTTCCTGTCATATTGAAAGGGGTTAAGGCCATAGTCTGCCATGCTGGCGGAGTGCGGGTTGGTAGACTTCACACACCTTAGAATGTTTTTTTTTATAAATTCTAAGGTGTGCAGGTTTCCTGACAATGTTTTCCTTCACTGTTTGTAAGTGACATTTAAACTTAAAACGCACTTTTGTAAAAAGGTATGCCATGGATTTGGACCTAGCGAGCGGAGCGAGAGGTTGAAGTCTTAACCACTAGGCTATCAGTGCTTAAAAAAATATTTACTTATTTCAAAAGTAAAGAAAAATGGAGATGCAGTCTATTTATTGTATCTTAAATTAATATGAAACAATTTATACAAAACAATTTAGACAAAAGTCTCAGGTGTAATTAATCTGAAGTTCCATGGATCGCTACGTGCAACACGGAAGAAGAGGTAAGACTGGCGTAGTTCGCTTTCTCTATGGCATCAAAGTATCAGACGCCCATGCCTTATGATTGATATCTACCCAGATGGCTATCTATGAATACCGTTAATGATCTGCACAGTTAAGGAAATGAAATTTGACCTAGATGAACAATAGATAATACTGCATCAGAAATTAGTGATCCGATTTCAGTATCTTACCCGCAAAACCAACAGTGACAATAAAATATCTATCGAACTTATTATGTCGGTGCGTCACGGGTTAGGCAGAAAGGGCCGAATGTCAAATATTTCGATCCTTACAGCCCTAGCGTACTTTTATGATCATCACATTCTTCGAACGTTACTTGAACATTTCCCATTTTAAATTGTTTAATTATATTGTTTTGTGAAACGTTGCAGATTACATAAATAACTTAGTTGCAGAAAGTTATTACCGAAAAGTACCCGGGACGACCCGTGTTACCGCTACTTTGTACAGTCAAAATTCGCGAGAATTTATGTTAACTACACACGCTCCGCGCGTATCATGAGCAAAAACTAACATTGGCGCAGCGTGAGTGGCGATGAAACAATGCACGCCGACACGCGCACCGGCCGCGTTGCACTGATAACAAGCGTTTTGTTCACGATTTATCGTTTATACGGAGCGCAAGCGTTTTTCAATCACTTCATTGAGGAATTGTATTTTTGCTAGCCCATTGGGGTTGTGGTTAGCTCAGCTGATTGCGGCATTGAGGGTCATGGATTCGATTCCCAATCCGTTTAGATATTTGCGGGATCAGCACAAGCATTTGCTCTATGTTTGGTTGTAAAACTCAATGCCGATACGCATATATTCACGGTTCGGTTTGCATGCTCTCCATCACAGCCCGCACAGCATTGTTCATACCTCATACTGTGTTGCAAATGTTTATAGGCGACGCTGATCACTCACTGTCACATGGTTTCTCTGTCTGTTCTCCAGGCTATACACGAAATAAATAAAAATACTCTACTAAATTCCGTTTTTAAGTATATTTTATATTATGTAAGCGCATTATAAAATAAACTAAACTTGCTGCTCCATGAATCGCCTGAACGGTTATCCAGCAGCTGAACAGTTAGGTAGCTACATGAGACTGACCGCCCGCGCCACCGCTGCCTCGTACAAGTGCAATTTCCATTTGAGCAATATTTGAACTAATTAATAGATTAGGCCCGTTACCCAAAATCGCAAATTGCAGCCCGAAATCGTTTTGCGGTTTAATTAACGAATCTCGAATCGGCTGCGATTGTACTGGCACGTGTATGAAGCCTAATTAGTTTATCGTACTGTTAAATATAAATAAAACTTTAGTTTAGAAGTTAATTCGTGCATTGTTGGTGCGTTAATAACAGTATATTAGATGCATATTTAACTATGTAATGTACCGTTTGTTAACTTTTACCTACATATATGATAAAAGAACTTTTAGCCAATATAGTGTATTGTTACTGTAATATATTCTTAAGTCTTCCTTTTATCACGATTTATTGTATGAATGTTGAGACAGTCCAAGTGGCTGGAGGGGCGAGCGGTGGAGGTGAGCGCGCGCTGCTCTCTTATGGGCATTTCTCGATGGAAGAAGTTTGTTGATAGTTTAGTGCATTGTGCTTTCCTTTGCAACATATTTAACTGTTATTTTTGAGCTATTTAACTACCGTTAACAAGTTTTTATTATAATACCATGATCCCAGGTCTCTTACGGGGAGGGCTGAGAGTACAAATATTTCTACCTTTATAGACCTGTCGCGCTTCTTTACATATATATCAATCTGTCTAATCTCACGGTACGAGAAGCCGTGCTCTGTAATGTCCAACCAATATGTCCAGCGTGGGGCACATGCGATTGAACCTCCTCCGTTTTGTAACACAAATTTCTCGAAGTGGACAGGTTTGATGATGATTAATATATATTTATATAAACCGTCAAAAACACATATGTATGCATGTATGTCGTAAAAATCAACGTAATTAAAACCACATCAATACTTGAAAAAGCACTGTAATACCGTGTGTGCTAACGGAACAGTCGCTGCAAATACTGATGGATTAATAACGAGCTAGTTTAACCCAGTTCAGGCCTTAACTTAACCAACACAACTAACTTTGACCTCCCTCCGCTTCAGATATTGAGCGCGCCGCGAAAGATTCCTGTGTTTCAATTCAGACCACTCAAATTATTTTCACTGTGCACATTGTAAGCGTTTGACATTGATTTTAATGACCGTGCGCCACGTTGAGCACGCGACTACTGCACAGTTTATTTTTATATGAACTTTGGCTAAATATTAAAATGAATTTGTTTTGCTTTCGTAATAGTCACCGCTTTTATGAGTGCCAGATGTTTCAATCTCGTGCTTGTGAAATCTGCATATTTCTATTCTCTTCTTAGATTAAAAAATTCGTACATTATATTGTTTGTGTCGTCTGTTGATGTGTTATTTGGTTTGATATTTATTGTTACTAGAATGATATAGTATCAGTTAATTGCAGCAAAAAAAAACAATTATTATTAGAAACCGGCGTACGCGTTCAAGAGAGTAATGAATGTAGCAGAAGAGTATCAAATGTGTAAAGATAGAGATCTTTAGCACCCGGTGTTGTCTGAGTATCCTAAACGGGCCTGGAGCGCTGATATAATAACAGTAGGTATAAATAATATTATTTTTATTTATTAAGTATGTACCTACTGGAAAGGATCTCTTTTCTCTAAATATACTTCTGAAATTCTACTTTTCAGAATTTATAAGCAAGTCCGCGAGCGACCAAATTGAATTCTTCTAGACGTCAGTTTACGATGCACGTGTGCTCATATCTTTATGATACCTACACTAGGGAAGAGACGATTCTAACCGTAGCTCTTGAATTCTACATTTGTTGGATACTTTGGACTTCAAATTTCGTCTTCCGCTAATCTTTCACCATATGCGGGCACACCACTAGTGTTGTGCAACAATATTAAAATCTAGCTGTATGAACAACAATAGGTACTTTTCATTCAAACAAGTAATTAACAAAATAAGCTGTCTTTTTCTCTCACACTGCCTTCTACCTTTCAGGGCTTGGGTAGTGTGTCCTGCTTCTCTACCTCTTCTTTAGCAAGCTAATATTACTAGAGTTTATTAAAAATCGCCTTGAAGAGTGACAAATCACAATTTAAATGTCTCCTTACTGTATGTTGTAATATTGTAATTGCTATAACATGATATGCGCTAGCACACCATGAGAGTATTATCATCTAAAGCTTATACTTGCTCAGAATTTTCGGCGAAGTTTTGACAGAGTTATTAAAACGAAACTTATTTAGACGTTCATTATAGTTGGTATTAAAATTTCTAAGGAGGGTTTATATCTGAAATTGTTTCGCGTCGGCAGTATATTAAAAAACTACTCGTATTGTTTTCCTATATATTTCCCTGCTTTAGAGAAAACCTGCCAGTATTTGCCATGGATTTACGTTCAGTATGCTGCAAGGCGGTAATTCGTCGGAGATTTTGGCGAGTGGTCGTGGGTTTAATCCTCGGTTATATAATGGATATATCATTTTATCTTTCCAAAGTATAATGCTTAGTAGTACCTCAGAGTAAGGACTTTATGTCCGCTTTTAAGTAATGGTAATAGGGTCACTCATATTCCATAGCGGTACACACCTACACCTATAAGAAAAGATGAATCCCGGATATGTTCCCTGCCTACCTTTTCGGGAAAATATAGGTGTGATGGAATGTTATGTAAATGATATGGGCATTGCTGTATCTATATAAATTATAGATACATCATAGTAAAGTTTTAATTAGCTTTATGTATGATTGTTTAGCCTTACGCATTTAGCATTATACGGATTTAACTTAATACTGATCTTTGCAATTAAACTATTGCATTTGAATTAATTAACGTTTGTTTAAATATTGACATTTGTTTCAAGCTGATCGAAGTCTCTTTGAACATCAATGAACTGTTATGGTTTCGGAAAATGTACCGACCTCGGGAAGCGACGTAACACTTTCCCTAACGAATAAGACCCGTATTCATAAACGCACCGCCTACGAAGTGAATACATACCTACCTATATACAAATACAGTTTCATCATTATTATCAGCCTCTTTCAGTCCACTGCTGGACATAGGCCGCCCCCAATGTTCGCCAACATTTTCGCGTCCGCATATACATGTTAGTACTTACGAAATATAAGTATATTCTTAGGCCGCCACTGTACATATCACTCGAAAACAACACGTCCAAGGTTTTACCCAAACAATGTATTCAATGGAACTTCGTTATTGGTCAGTTTGAGTGGCTAAGTTTTTAATTTGTTGAGTGTGCGGCTGACGGCTAAGCTTGGTGTTTGAGTAAAGTTAATTATTCATATCATGTCTTATTTAGCATGGTTAGATAATAAAATTATGAATATGAGAATATAATTATTGTTTTACGTCAAACTCGCTTGCCATATAATCTACAAAAAAGTAAAACGTAACATCACGCCTAGACTGCCCACGACCGACGGGTCGTTGGAGGTTCTGAGTTCAAATTCCGGTTCGGGTACTATTAGAGTCATTTAGAATATATAGTTAGTGACTCGGAGTCTGAATCCGCACCCGGTGTATGGCAACAGGCTCACCATCTATTCCATGGGACGTAAACGTAACGGGTGAAACGTGGGAGTGTATTACACTCCTTCTTATCCAATACAAATTACATAAAATTAAATACAAGTACATAAAACGTATTTTATAAAGTGTACGGTAGTATCTATAAATTTGTCCTTAGATTTCAATAGTCTAAGAAAGCGTTCACGCAGAAACTATTTATGACTAATAGACAGTATTTGACTGCTCTTCATCAATTCTTTTGACAATCTTTTGAGCGTTGGCTTTCCATGTCTTAAAGAAGGTTTTGTACAATGTTTACTTTACTGTTACGGCGTGTATTGTTTATTCTTAAATAGCATATTTTTTATAAGAAGATGCGCCAGCCGTAATTGAATGTAGGGCTGAATACTCAATGCCTAGACTGTCCCTAGTACTTTATGTGATGTGTTTTTATAAAACTACTTTTATACATTTTTATAACGTCTCGATCAGACGCGACACAAAGACGCGCACCACGTGCGCCGGCACGTAAAACGCCCTCACCTATATCGCTAATGACGACAACTTTCCTTCCCCAATTAGGAATTTGTGACATATATTTTTATCTGACTCACAGATGTATTTGGTATATAGCTTAATACTGTCTATTTAATTTTCGTCGAACCTATCTTAATTAACCTACCTGTGCCTGGCAATTGGGAATAGGCTCACCACCTATTTCAGTTAAACGTGAGACTGTATTACATTCCCCTGTCTATCTATATAGGGACTACAGGCGTAATGTTACTTTTTATCTTAATGAAGTATGTCAACTGTAAGGACAGAGATATTTCGCACTCGGTGCTTTGTGCCTACCCCTCGAGAGAGTGGAACGTCGCATTGGCATCACGATATAAAAAAAAAAACTTAATACTTATTTTCTTACATTAAACAAGAGTTTATAGACTTTGGGTACTTTTTATATCTTCATAAAATTGTTTAAACGATTGATCACTCTTGTTGAAATATCATATTAACAATAAGTGTGTACTTATTGCATATACATAGAACATATTCCCATAAATTGTGAAACTATGATAATTCACAAAAGTGTAACTATCTGACTAAGTGGTATACGATCATAAAAAGTCAGGTAGTTATGTTGACTGTGTTGGAACTTGTCCTGAGGAAGCCGAACATCGCATGTGCCGGCACGTGTTCGGTTCCGCTTCAGTAATAAATTCCATCCGCACTGCTAATGACTCCAACTTTTCTCGAGATTAACAAGATTCACGATTTTATAACCGGATAATGTACGGATAAGAGGCGGAAGTTCAAACGTGCCATAAGCGCACTTGATGGATCTTCATAGTTGACGTTGGATATCAAGCGATTCAACGTACTTACGAGTACATATTATATTGAATGGAGAAGTGGAGGACACTTTGCAAGGGGAATATTCTCGAACGTTTGGCGGATAAAATCAAGTCAGTCGGTTTGTAATTTTAAATTTCGAATACTATAAAGGTCGTTACAACCAAATGTGCTAATTTGGCTCTTTTTATAATTATTATATCAGCACGCCAGGTCCTTTACGGAATAGGCAGGGAGCGCCGGGGACCAAATATCGCTATCCTCACAGACCTGACGTGCTTCTTTTACCAAATAAGTGCCGACTGCAATGTGCGTACATCATGTTATGATAAGAAATAAAGTGTAGTGCCAGTTGTCGAGACTTGCGAGTGTGGATCCAGTAACAGCTGTCTATCGTACTGCCAGTCCTATGTGGCCGTGTGGCGTGTAGCAACTTCAGTAACCTCCAGACATTAGTTTGGAATAGTTGTACAACTAAATGTATGCGCCGAACCTTTCTCCTGTTTCTTGCAAATACATATCATATATCTGGCTCAGATTGTGCATTATCTTTTAGCTGAGCCAAGTTTTCTCTCTGAGGCGGAGAGATATGAGTGAAAACTCCGCCAAACTAACTCAATAAAAGCGCTGTGTTCGAGTGAAAGTTTTTTTTATTAAGACACACATCATACATTATAGCATTTTCTCCTCCCATTCCTCTCGGACAGCTTTTACAGGTCTCGGCTTCTACTAAGAATATTTCATTACTTATTTCCACATACATCATTCATATAACTTAACATCACGCCTGTATTTCTTCCAAGTGGTGGGCAGTAATCCCACAAAGCATCTGTTATGTTATACATGCCATGGAACAGGGAGCTACTGCTATTTAATTCAATTTAGCAAAACCCAATAATATCCCACCTTTAGATCCAGCGTTGGACGTGAGTTTATCTGCTATCACATCTTGAACATAGTTCTCTTCTCAGAATGAGTAGGGTTAACACCATAGTTTGTCAAGTGTGGGTAGGAGATATTACAAACACCTTACAGAAAATTATGAGGTAATCTGTGCAGGTCTCCCCGCCATGTTTTGCGGGATTATATAATTGAAGCAATAAAATCAATTTTGAATGGATGACATGTATGAGGTTGTTTAGGACAGAGATATTTAGCATTTCGTGTTCTCTGGCTATGCGGTAAAGCATCCGGTAAGGTAAGAAATTTTCTGAGGGGTATAACATGAGCTTGTGGTTTTTGAAATGAGCTCAGAGTAGCTCGTAGTAATAATACACGCGAGATATGGCTTAGTCAATTTCACCCGCAGCATAACGACATTATTATTAAAATTCTGTAAGAATCGCAACATTCGTGCCGCGGCGGCAGCCCCTAATTGAGATAAGAGCGGCTCACATCCGAATCTCATTTGCTTTGCGTTAAAAAGTAGTACTCTGTGCGAGTTGTAATTAGTCTACTAATTACTGTATTTTATGATATTCATATAAAGAACAAAAAGCTGCAGTTCACCCCGACTCGAGATAACGTGGTGTTTCGCGTATTTCGAATTCCCAAATCGTAGTGTACTGCTGAACTGCAGCTCGTTTCTGTATTATACCTTAAGTTAGATTGGGGATGACAGACTCTTTGAACAATCTTTTGCAAGATGACCTGGTCCTGCGACTGTACATTAGTACATTTTTGGAAGTACGTGGATGTCATAAAGTATGGTTAATCAAGAAGATAAAAATAATTATATTTCAATTTCAATGCCTACATTAATTTCTTTAGCTATGTCGTTGATTTTATCAGTGTCATATAATTACATAAGTTTGATATACGAGTAGTATGGATAATACTGGATAGGCGTGTTCCGGTACGAATTCCTGTTACATAGAAAAATCATGATGTTCGAAAGGTTTATCAAACTAGGTTGTCACAATGGTTAATAATAATACCAATTAGCTTTAGCTTGCGGACACCTATTGTTATTAAATGAAGTTAATGTTATATATATATATATATTATGCAACAATCCGTAAATACCGATTAAATGACCGTATTTACTTATTGTTTAGATTTGGTGAGACATTTGCGAAATAACATTGCTTTAATATAATGGAATGGAATAGCACAAGAATATATTGATAACACTCGCTGTCAGTATTTGTTGTCGCCATACCTTACAGGGAAGTTATTCAGAAGTTATTTAGGTTATGTCAAATCGTCACAGCAACTTATTGACAGCTGTATCTTATACATATCGTTACATGATTAAGATTGTTCTTGACATTGACGACAATAGCTCATAATTGGTAATTTCAACTTTATCAACAATGGAATATACTGCGATATGATTTATTTTTTTTTTCATTTCTTTAAATATAATCTAAAAAAGTATCGATATTATTGTATCTATAATCGATTCTAATTCGAGAAAGTAAGTTGTCGCCATCCGGGAGAGCAAATGTTCTGGAAAGATAAGAAAAAGAAAGAGACCGTGCGACTTTAAATCACCCTGTATCTGACCAGGCCTCGGCCGGGATTGGGAGTTGTAAAATGGGCACATCATTTTTAATCTCTTCGTTATATAGTTACTACTGGGATAACTTACAATTCAATATCCACTTTTAATAATATTAGAATAATTACGAGTATGTTATATTCAGATGTCAATCTCATTTTATAAATTGGTAATCAAGGAATAAATGAAATGCTGACGTATATTTTTTAAGTAAGTATATTGACAGAATATGTGTATCAGGATTTCTTTTACAAAATTATTAAATATCCAGCGATAAAATGTGTATGCTTGAAAAGAGACAAAAAATATAGATAGAACTGGTACAGATAAGTGTCCTGGACACTGACAGGTCGAACGTAGGCACTGAGAGAAACTATGCGGTGCAATCCTTCGTCTGCAGGTGCAACGAGGGGCTTACAGGAAAAAATTTCTCCTCACTGGCCTATGTCCAACAGTTGGCTGAGAGAAGCTGATAATGATTAAATATATATTATTTTGGTATTGTTATTTGAACGGAATCTAAGGTGACGCCCGGTGTCTGCTGGATGGATGGATTGTGTCGTCCACGCTGCAGCGCTAATGGCGCTGCGTGAGGATTACGGGCCTCGAGGACTTCCTCCCTACCCGAGCAGTTTTCATGGGGACAATTGCCCCAAAGTGGTGAACACCCCGCCTTAGGCGGTGGTGGTAGGC
>DWME01007740.1:0-12328 GCA_018244795.1 Parelbella ahira ahira
ACCGAGCATTATCGACGGGGCAGCACCGGCCCGATTAGCGTCGCCAGCGGCTCAACTACTCGTATCTATCAGCCGCAAATACAACGATGTCGTACTTGATTGATTGTTATAGTGGTATTTGATTTTGCACACTGCTGTTGCAATCTATACCACCTATACTTACATTTGAAATGAAAAAAATCTTATTTATGAAACATAAATAAGTTTGACAGTTGAAGTTTCAGAAACTATCACTGATATTTCATAATAGAGATTAGAGAGAAGTAGAATTAAACTGCTCTAAACAATTTTTTGAGAATAATCGTATATGGCTAATTGTAATGTCGACATATTTATACAGCACACAGAAGTCAATGCCTAGTTGCGTAGCGATAAAATACATTACACAAAGTTTGTAAACACAAATAATGCTTCAAACTCGTTGAAGTCTTTTGCTTGGCGCATGCGCTACAGGTGGTCGCTACGCACGCAGACAGAAGGATTGTCAGCAAATTGATATTTTTATATAATACTATTTGATAATTAAATACTGCTTTTATTCTTTATTAAAGTATGTACATGTGCATATTATATGAGCACGAATCTTGCAGCGATGTTTTCTAACGAAATTGCTACAGTATAAGCATGATTTCAAAACTGAAGTAAAATTTATTACTTGATTATTCAAGTATCAAACAGATAAGTTTTATGTTTATTAAATAAACAAGCTATAACATTAGCTAACTTCACTATACGGACACGTTTATGAGGAAGTTGTTTTGATGTAATAGCTTATATACTGTTTCATAATGCGTGAATATTAACGAAGAAAATGATTTATTACATGTCACTATACATTATATAACTGTGACAATTAACTATTTTACGATGAGTGGATACAAAATAATATAACTTACGTGGTGAAGAGCAGATATTGAGTAAAATGTAACTCTGATTTAGTAAACATTTCAAATTCGTATATTTGTATTTAAAAATTAGTAAGTTAATACCATACTATATATGTATATACCTAATCCTAAAAAAATTACAGACCTAACTATATAAATATCTTTGTCTTGCCTGTCGTAACCTGTTGCAAGTCAAAATACTGGCTAGATTTTCACATAGTACTGCCAAACTAATCATTAGTCTAACGGTATTATCAGGTTTAACATTATTCAGGACCTCACCTTAGCGGTATTCTGGACCTTCATCATATCAAACTCTATTAGTAAGAAATTAAAAAAGAAACGTACATATATTTTAAAAGGAAAGAGCCCGTTTGTCCCCTTATATCATATAAGCCACGTAACGACAAGTCGCGTCGCGTGCGCCTATCAGACGAGCCAATATCAGCGATCCACTTCCTCTACAACAGAACCCATTAACTCAAATAAAATTAACGCTAAGCCGGCCATTCTGCTATCAGACATCCGTGAACCAGTCCTAATTATTAGTGGGGGAATGTTCGATCTTTATTGTTCGCTGTTACTCCTAAGTAACATTAGATCGAGACTAATTAAATCGAGCAGAGGAGTGAGTTTCATTAAAATGCCGATTTTCGTGTCTGTGCATCTGATAGCGGACGTGCGACACTGGGGACACAGCGCGCTGCGCTTCCTGGTCCCTACAGTCGGGCTACATTTGTGAAATAAATAGGCTAGCTATTATACTTGTGGCTTTGGCGTTAAGTCGTGAAGCCACATTGATTTTAATACGAATAGCCATAGTACTGCGAATGAAAAAAGAAAGATTGGGACTCAGAACATGGGATCTTTGCAATTGTAAATAATATTCTTTAAGTGTGTTACAAATACGATTCTATTTTGAACGTTCCATTCTAAAAAGTGAATGGGTAAAAAAACGGAATATAATATATTATTCGAGACTTATATATGTGGTCGTCGTGACATAATCAAATGTTTATTTGCGTTTACGCCAAACCATCAAAAAGATGTAAGCCTAACCTAAAAGTATAAACCTAACCTCAATGGGTACGCTTAATTTAAAAGTGTAAGCCTAACGTATTCATGTAAATCTAACATAAATATGTGTATAACCTATTAAAAATATGTAAGCCTTACGTTTACATTTGAGCATTACATTTGAGCCTAACCTCATTAATGTTACTAATCTAAATTAAGTATATAAGCCAAACCTAAATAGAACAGCTTAAAAGCCTAACCTAAATGTAAAAGCCTTATGCATACAGCCCGCGATGATCTACCGCACGCGACGCTTCCGTGTCATTACGCGACGCACGATACCATCGCGGCGATCACATCTTTGCCTATACCGACCACTACACAGCAAAGCCAAACTGATTTCTGTTTACGTATTTGTGATTTAAAATGCACGTTACGACGAATTAAATATAGTGTACATAAATTGAGTGGAAATAGCTGTAAGTGAATTGGTCTAATACAAACTTTGGCGATACGCTGTGTGAGACTTTGTCGTATAAATTATACATATAACTGAGAGATGTACAGTTACATGCAATAATCGTTGCAATTCTTTATTTATGGTTAACTATTGTACATGGATATAAAGGACCCAAACTAACACGTTAAGGTGAGATCGCATATGGGAATAAAACTGATGTTTGTCTCGTACATTGCTGTATATGATGTTGATAATAAAACCCCTCATATATTTTTAGTTATTTCGACAAGTCTGAAACGCAATACCTTATTACATTATATTTTGCACTATTGAACGTGTATAATGGTTGATGGTTGAAGGTTAGTTACGACGAAATGGTCACCATAATTGTTTTTGTAGAGGCTTAAAGAAATATGTTACTGATAGAGCTCTTAGTATACTGACGAATTTAGCTATCATCTTTGAGGTCGGTTATTTGTATAATCTGTCTCTGTACGTGTTGCAACGGAATCTACGATATAAGCAACTTTCTTTTATAATATTAAAATCAATAGATATTAGAGCGAAGCCTACATACATAAATGTCTTGATAACGCAAACTAGCTCGCAATTAAATTAATTCGTGTAAATAGCTGACAAGCGCTATATATTGTATTATTCGTTAACGTTGTTAAGCAATACACGTCATAATAGAAACATTTATCGACGTATTCGCATGCAGCGCTGGCCAGTTGTAGCCACGGGTGCTGCACGTAAGAACTTTCTCTCACACGTTACCACGAATTTAAGATTAACTAGTTAAATAGCGCGGGGCCCTACGTTTATGAATAAAATGTATTTTTTAACTTTTAAGGGCACCACATGGGCATAGATGTGAAATAATACCAAATATGGAATAGACAGAAAGCTCTACCTTATTTACAAAGACCACAGAAAAATAACTAATTTTGCAAGCTACAATCAACACCAATAGCTCGAAAGGCAGTTTATAATACATAACACTTTTAATTAAAAATACAGTTATAATAATAATTGCATCTCTACAATACCGAGATAAGGAAAAGAAATATTTTTATACGTTATATAAACACATGATATATAAATAAACGTTTTAATACTAAAACCTTTATTACTCGTAATACAGTGAAAATAATCACAGTTTTTTTTAAATTAGCGCTACTATATGATCGAAACCACAGCGTCCATTATTTTAAGCAATTTTTGTTCCTCGAACTAATATACAATGTACATACGAATTGATACAGTTATAATAGTGTAAGATAGATAAAATTACATCCATTAAGTGAAACTGAACTCGACGCAGCGGCAACCTTGCTCGGTAACGCTCGGCTGCTCGCTAACACTTTGATAAACGCTTGCAATGAAAAAATCACGGCACTCGTTTTTTAGTTAGCGAATTATTTGAGAATTTATTTGCTAAAAGATATCAACTTTTCGTTCACGGTTTTTTTCTGTTATTAACGTAATTGTTTTGACACGACCTGACAAATGTGTTGCGTTACGGAATGTAAAAGCAAAATATATGATGTGGCATAGAGTTTTTACGCAGATTGATGTTAATCGTTAACGTATAACAAGTCATAAATATATTTAGGTGATCAATTTTTTATGACGTAATTTATTTTACGATGTGTATCTAAATTTTCTGTAATTTTATCAGGTTTTATAATATTTTATAGAATACTACGAAACAGGTTGACTTGCATATTGTTAATTTTGTGGATATGACGTATTTAATATGCTAAATAAGGCAAAAAGTCAATGTGACTACGTACATATGCATAAGCAAACTCAAAAGACCGACTTTGATCGTTAATGTGAATTGACCCTAAAATAACAGGAGCCTTGTAACTATATGGCAAGTTTATACATTTACCGTCAAACAAAACTTGCAATTAAATTTAAATTCATTTATCACAATAGTGTATAAAATATGTAGAGCTATTTAAAGTAGATACGATTTAAATGTAGATCAGCCACGTGCTAATGTTGTCTCAGACTTAAATAATGGACTGAATAACTCTACAATCTACAATTAAGAGCTGATGCAATAAAATTTAAACTTCAACAGTATGCTAATAAGGTTGAGACCTGAGTAAATGATTTTTAAGCGAATTTAGTATTTTGCAAGAGCTACTTTATCACTGTTATGTTTAAAACGGTTTGTCTTGTCTTGTTCACAATTAAGTTTATGGTTTCGTAACCCTACATGGTCTAGTTATGACAAAGTTAATGGCAATATTGTTTAAAGTAATGACCACGCATTGTAAGAACTTCCGTTAACTCATAACAATATAGGTGGCCAGTTCGTGATACACAGTAGAGCAACCTCGAGAGGCCGTATCATTAATTCATGGTAACGTAAAAAAATCAATGAAGTACAATAAAACTAATGATGTCGTTATGCAACCGTGAAATAAGAGCTTTATTAGATGTTAAGCAACGGTTAGGGTATTTTGTGTTTATAAAAACATTGTAACTTAAACTCTAGTGCTCTTTTAAAGTATTAAAAGTAAGAAATTTCTAGAATATTTTAATATGATTCTTAGAATTATGTACACAATTTACATGTATTTGTAAGAAAAAAAATTAAATTATTTTCTAAGAAGTGTTGCTATATGTGCAACTTGTAAAACAGTTAGTTGCTGTATATCAAGGTAACAGTAATATTACTAGATTTTGTTATAGCCAAGCCAGTAACAAGAACAATAACACACTTTAGCTGAACAATACAGTTAAAGTGTACCTATTGCTTTTGACATTAATAAGTTATGAATAAAAAAATTACTTTCCAAATATCGAAATTTTCATCTAAATTCAGTTTTATAATCTCTTTGGGAAAGTATACATTCATATGTAAATATATACATATACATAATTATATGTAGGTCAGTCGTCTGATTTCCATTGCACAGGCCCTGTCTACATTGGGAACAGCTATCTACGTGTGGAGATATACATGAAAAGAGAAATATAAAAGGATCAAAACTACGAATTCGTGGATTCGATCGAAACTACGTTGAGTCGAAACTCCGATTTCGTGCGTTCGAAGTACAAAAAGAAAAAAAGGAGGAGAAGAGACCAAGATATATATATTAATTATTTCAGAAATAAATATAAATTTTACCATAATTTTAAGAAATAATCTCACCTCATGCCGTCGAAGCCGTCATCTGAGCCGTTGATAGTGAGTACCGGCGCACGCGCGTACGCTTTGGCAACGCGTCGATTCTTCTCGAAGACTATCACCTTCGCCCAGATCTCGTCGTCGATCTGTGTCCATTTGTCCAGCACTTCCTGTATGTGTTCCTGTTAACAAAGATAAATCACATTTTAAAAACTATAACGACTTTATAAATTAGATATAATCCTACTTCATTACTCTATAGGGTGTGGATGTGATTATAAGTGTAACGATGTTAGACAAGACAGGCACATTAGGAAAAACAGAGAAATCCGGAAGGTTAAAATTAAACAAGAAGAAGGCTCGGAATTTATTGGGCTAATTCATATTAATTCCCTAGTAAAGTATTTAATTTGAAATCTGTAAAAGGAGTAAGCTACAAATAGCCTCTATAATATACATACATAATATACATACATACATAGAGCTCATGTATTTTCTAAATGTATGCCGATATCTGCTTAATGCCGTAAAGTCGCTACAACAATCAACGAACAATTTCGTAATTCGACCAAAGTCAACTTTTACAAAACCGAGTTTAGGAAGCGACCGTTTATAATTTAACAGAACGACCTCGCTCCAACTACAGCGCGTACATACGTAGAGCATTTTCAGTTCGGATGCTTACAAAATTATGAGACCTTGGTACAGGGTGTTGTTAAATTACGAGATTACCAAAGTTTAGATATTAATCCCAGTGTGGCAAGTGCCCATGTTGTCGCAACGGATGACATCGGGCCAACGGCGCTGCAACCGGGTTACGCTCTACTAACTGTGTTCACTTCTTAGTAACATGTATGCTTTGAGTTACAAGTATTATAACTTGATGGTACTGTGTTAAATCGTAAGACATTTTATATAGATTCTAAGCAAGTATGTCATCGATCTTAGGCAGAACAAAAGGTGCTTTCCAGAAATGTCCTACCACGTAATGAGAGATATGTATTTTTATCAGAGCCAAATAGTGCAAAATTTATTTCCGTTACAGGTTGGATGTTTAAATGTACTGATGTGATGTTATATGTATATGTATGTACGAGTATGTACATATATGCTACCTTACATAGCATAGAATTGGTGAGTGGGTTAACAGGTTCGTGGTCATTGGTTAAATGATTCGATTCTCATTCAGGACAAACATTTGTATGATAAGCACGATTAGTGTTTGGCGTTGTGAAAATGATTTTAATATTAAAACATGTATTTGGAAATTTGAATTTGTAATTCATCAGCATTATATTCACCTTATCACAGACGCCTATCCAATTTGCAAACTACAAATGTGAATTTGCCCAAGTTATTCATACTAATATTAACCATAGTACAGAACACATCGATATTGTGATACGTAACCGCTGAACTCTACATATAACGGGGCAAGTTGATAGCGTTTTGATCGTTACGCCGCTCTTGCGTCAGACCTGCTAATCGCAACACGTTTCTTTACGCGCCATGGCGTCGACAGTGAATACACTTTCGGTTTTATTCCATTCGATTTTAAATCAAAAGAGCGATTTTACACTTTACATTGGAATCGTGATGAAACCATTTAGTCCAGAGACTGGTGGAAGGAGGTCATGCGTTTCTACCCACGCGCTACGCACACATAATCAATACTGCCATACTGTTGTACATAACTCCCCCAAACCAGGGAGGATACAAGCGGTAACCACACTTTACCAGCATTGAAAGCAGAGAACGCCAGTTCATTAATGTTCTGTGACATGCTAGAAACTTCTAACTAGTAACCGTAAACGTAATGTTCAGAAGCATTTATACTACTTTTCCTTAACGGTTAAGTAGACAAGCGTTCGATTCAATTACATGTTCAATAGTTGTAATATAATTATGTTATAGTTATATAAAGAAATAAACTTTAGAACAGGAATAAATAAATGTGCTTTTTACGATCGACTGGCAAAAAAATCTCCAAAAAGTTGTTTATTTGAAGTCATAGATGTCGTAACAACCAGTAATGACGGCAACACGATCTTTCCGCAGTGCGGTTCCGGAGAATCTACTTTCGATTTTATCTGCAGGTGCTTCCAGTACGAAAGTGAGGCGGTTACCGTTACTCTGCGGTGGGAGTTCATGTTAGGGGTGATTGTATCTACTTCGCTTCGTGGACGCTTATTTTGGACCTTGTGATGCTTAGAGAATTAAGATAAAAACGAGCTTAATAATTTTATGTCCTTAGAGGTTATAATTTTGAGGTACATTTGACTGGTTAGTATATAAATAAATTACAAATGTCACTTGTAATTTATTTTGTTTATATTCTAGTAACATCTGCTTTTAACGCACCTATCAAAAATAAAATATATTCATTCTTTTTTCGGTTTCAATTAGGATTTTATAATAAAAATAAGTGGCAACCCTATTTAAGTTTATGGCACGACAGTGATATATCTAGATAGCTGTGTAATTTATACTGTTGTGACGTCTAGAGTAAAATGGTACTCAGGTGAAACTCAATTTCCACTAATTTTCGATTTATAACCGTTAATGAAGCGATTTTCCTAATTAATTAAAGTAAATATGCTAAGAATAGCTAGATGAATTTCTCATTTAATTCATCATAAACAAATATCATCCAATATCACTTGATAGCTATAAATGCAAACATTTCATTGTCCGGTGGCGTTTCTCGCGACGTAAAGTGACGCCTCTAGTGGGGAAAATTAGCAACTAAAAAACTAGAATTTCCGTAACGAACTTTATTGGTCTTATAATTTATCTGGTCTTATAAAACTTATAAATTCTATAGTTTAAAATGTATTCTTCAATAACTTGATCGCCTTTTAGCTATATGGTCAATATTCTGAACACACTCAACTCATGATGATAAAACAGTATTAACATTAGAATATCTCCGATCGCATATTTAAAAGTTAAAACCGTTGATCATGAAGATGACTTCGCGACATGCTTTAGCAAATTTATAAACCTTATCACTCGAAGAATAAGGCTAAAAGCTGACAGCCGCCATGGCAAAGTCATTCAAACACAGAAACCGTAACAAATACGACCTTTCACTATATTGAATCGACCTGATTGCGTTACATCTTGGCGTGACACGCGCGCTATCAATGGGCACCGATAAATATTTCGCTAATACTCAATTCACAGCGCCATCTGCAATCTAGCATCACATTGTTGAAGTTCGTCACAAGATTCGTGAATGGCCTCGTTAGTGTCACTAGTTTTGTATTTCTTCGTGTGTTGCTAGCTTTACTTTGAATAGGGCTGTCAATTGCGAAATTGTTATAGTTATTTATTTATTTTTACTAGGTGTTTGGTGTCAATGACAAAAATTTTCTTTAGGTTACTTACAAATAAAGGATTTGTCAGTACGTTTTTATGCTTAATAGTTTTTTTATGTTATTTATATTACTTATTTATTTCAGTATCCTGACAAAGTAGGTATATCTTCAATCAATGCGTTGACCGACTATGCCCTGCATCGAGGTGTGAAAAGTGATGTAAAATCAGGTTATTTCACACAGCTATTTAAAAATAACTTAAATGTTATCTTCTTCTGGCCTTCGTGTGTAAGGCAGCCCTGACATTCAGTAATGCTCGATCATTGCGCTGATTTATGGCATGTGCTTAAAGGAATAATGTTGCCCTATATGGCACTAAGCTAGGATATTCGACATTTCTTCACTCTGCAATCGAAGTGTTCTATAAAAACGACTGTCGCTGCACTGCTGTGCCCCCAAATCGTATCAGTGCGCTCGCTGATCATGACTTTCCATTTTTTAGTCAATTCATCGCGTCCGTCCATAATTGACAAATTTCGTTTGTTATTAAATGTAATAATAAATTTTTTTTTTTTTTCAGTTGCAAGGAATATCGAAATGTATTTCATTGATACATCAATATATTCTTAAGTCCGATACATAAACGTCCTGATAATACTTTTGTTTATTGATTCTCTTACAGTAGGTTTTACTAATCTACGTGAAATAAGTTTAAGGTGTAGAATCATTCATGGATTACACATACAAATACATATGTACGTAGATGTATATGTATGTGTGTGTAAGGCTTTTGATACACCTATTTGTGGTCGACAGCAAAAAGGATTCGTAAAAAGTACATTAAGTCCACTTCTTGCCCTCATTAACATTATTACCTACTATTTATTATATTAAAATGATCTATTTTTATTATCTTTACTCTAGCTTCTTTCTTTCTTCTTTTTTTATTATGACACGACATTTTAGTCAATAATAGAACAATAAAAATGTAGACATAAAAGTAATCATTAAGAGTTAATGGTGACATGAATATTAATAAAAACTCCTATTTCCTTGTAGTGATACAGATATCGAGCAGTCATAAAAAGTAGAGCAGCGTTCGCAAGGCTGACCACATCTGGACTCAGTCCCATATCGGAGATATAATGTATGTGTGATTATTCGTAACATAAGCATGTAGGATGCCTTATTAATAAAACAAATCAAGGTGTTGGTCGGTAACACGATGAATTTCCTATAAAATGTGATTTAATCAGGTTTTTTTAAGGAAATATAAAGTCGGAAGTACTAAAGTGCGAGTATTTGCAAAAAAGGATTTCTTCTAACACCTTCATATACATCTTAACGATATCCTTAGCTAAGCTACTACGTTAGTGACTAGAGATCGAGGAAACGTAGACCATAACGTCTGTGAAAGATGTAAAAACAAATAGAAATGGTCAGGTCTTATAAAGTCATTGATTACAGAGGGAAATTCAATTAAATATCACACAATATATTATAAATAATAAATAAAATTACAGTACTTTTATGTAAAAAAGAAATAAACATTAATCTGCAAACTAGATATCATTCTATAAGTACTTATGGACATGTACTCTAAACTACGTCCTTGTTGATTTCCATACAATAGAGTTAGGGGAAGAGGTTGAGAGCTTTAACTTGATTATCATTCTACTACGTACCATCATTAAAAAATATAAATTTCAAAATGAGTAATAAGAAAGTGAGCAAGCATTGTATTGTCCATTGCATTAACTGACTTATATATCCGTTGTTAATTACAAAAAAATAATGATTGTTACATATAAAATTATGTGCTGTATGACGCATACATATTTTCAGGCCATTGAGTTACATACTCGAAGGTAATAGACATTTTTAATTGCTGTTGAGACCGATTATTGGCATTATTATAGACACGTTTCATAATAATATTGTATAATGACGAAGACTAGCTCTATGACACATTGAGGTATCTATAAGCTGTGACGTCATAATACAGTAAAGTAGTAAACCGCGGCACCGTTGATTTGTTCTTTACTTTTATTTTCCAACTAATTAAGTTACTGTAAGCTTAAATGGTCATTTTATTGATATTGATAATTGATTAATAATTTGTGTATGTGTGTGTATAGAATTTGTGTATTTTTGAGAAGTTCTAACCAAAATAGATGTAATTACGTATATGAAAAAAGAATTTTCTTTGTGTTGATGACAATTCTTTAAAATGCAATTTAAAAATTGTAGTTGACATTGGCGTTTTATATAAACATCATAATCAAACCAATTATAATTATATTTGTAGCGAATAAAATTCCAATGTGTGACAATATCGGTATCGAAATAGGTTTTCGATTAAACTAGACTGCCTTTCACTAGGTCCACAGATACATACCAGACATTTTTATTATTAAAGCAATGCACTAAGAAACTAGGTCAACTAAACATTACTTGAAAGTTGCCTGTGGGTGTCAGTAATTTAAAAAAGTATTGGTCCGTTGCTATTATTCAACACGGATTGCTAAGATTATTATGATCATGTTATTAAATTGACGTATATTCACTGGCATAGACAACTTCGAACCTAGCAAAATAATGCTTTTCGTTTCAATGTTGATCTCAGGGTTGACAATATGAAATAGCGAGTTATTTAAGTATTTTAGTGGCAATGAACTCCGATATACGTTGGAGATCAGGTGCTTTTTTCATAGTTCAGTCAAAAGATATAAAAACATTATATTGTCCAATAACGCCTTTGTTGTGTTGAGTTTACTTTAGGATGTATTTTAGATTAGACACTTTGTATATTAAAATAACATGAGTGCATATATTCATGGAATGTCTCTTCTGTGTCGACCTTATCTTTTTTGGTGAAACCAACGTCTTTTAAAAACCTAACCTGTTAAATTTTTTTACTCAAGCCTGTTATTTTTTTTTTGGGACGCACACTTAAAACGCTTTATTACCGTAGTGTGACATTTTCCTGATAGCAAATTGATGGCGGGTTTCACTTTTTGGCATTTGTTTTAGTACGGTCTCATATTATTATTACTATCTACGTTGTTGAGAACATACCAATTTTCATCTCCAACTTGTCATTATTTTTATTATTTACCAGATAGAGACTTATGAATCAAAATAAATTTGAAGATATATCACGAATCACATATTTATTCTGTTCTCTATATTTTATCAAAAATATATAGGCATATATTTATGCAAAGGTTGACAATATTCTAATCTTCTGAAAATGTGAGCTCAAAAGTTCGTGTCAAAAACATCTTAAGCCAAGCCTTGCCAACCTTCAGTCATTGTGAGTACATTAGAGAGTTAGGAAAAGTCAAGATTCAATTGACCATCACGATAATATCACAGCTATTGTGCATATTGATTACAATATAATATGATCAAACACAACTGCCTTGACTGCCTTGTTGGTCGAGTTGTTACAAGCGCGAATGCCGATCGAGAGGTCCTGGGTTCAAATCCCAGG
>DWME01007741.1:0-12327 GCA_018244795.1 Parelbella ahira ahira
CATATTCCAACAGTGGAATGACTATGGGTCGATTATTATTATTATTATTATTTATGTATATCAGCGCAACCCTCTTCTCGATATAATCCGTAATGATCTGGAGTGTTAATATTATTTTATCATTTCTCACTATTATTAGCAATAGTAATAACAGTTATATTATTATAACAGAGTTAGCAGACTGCTCGACGTTGGTCTTCTATTTTCAGCGCTCGGCTAATAAAGTCTAAATATATTCTGACTAGATATTCCATATTTCATGGACATTCTACTAAAAACGACCTCGCTATTATAAATAGGAGATACATATAAGAATTATTAAATTATTTTTCTCTTTAATGAAAGCTAGTGCTTTTACAGAACATGTATTTTTAAGTACCTAATAGAATTAGCCAACGGACAGACCGCGTGTAAAGTGGTCAATTACGTTAACATACGTAGTTATGCAAACTCCAATAGAATTTGTTCCTTCTCGACATTAATTGTGTTAAACTATGCAAGTATGCAAGTTAGAACGCTACGTGTTTCTAGAATGTTCACTTAAAAACAAAACAACGCTGTAACTACTGAACACAGGCATAAATGCTTCGATGACCTGCCAAAGGTTCTACCAGAACCTGTAATTATTTTTATACCGTCGCCTAATTTACTTAGTTGTGCCACATATGTATTAGGTAAATCAGGTTAAAGTTTTACTTATACCGATATCTTGGTATTAATGACGACGTAAATCTATCTTGAGAATCCAGTCATTATCAAAGTGAGTCATCAAATCGTAACTTAATTCTTCGGACGCCAAAATAGTCGCTCAAATGCATTATCACCCGTCTCACTTTGGCTAGTATTCTCCTCGCCTAACTATTCTCGTAGTACACATTCATACTATGTATGTATTTACAAAAGTATTGTCCTCATTTCCGGTATTCTCTCATTTCTCATTAAATCCATTCAAAGACTCCGATGGTTATAGGCCACATTAGTAATTATAAAAAGCTATCCCAACACGCGAATTTTCCATTTTCTAATGACATAATTTCTTCTTAAATACGGAATTTTATACTTGTAATTCCTGTATGTTTATCGTTAAACATCTTATTTAGTGACTACAGAGTCATTTTGACTGCCCATTAATATCAATTGGAAAAACTAGATACATTGAAATTAATTAACAAGATAACAACATTTAAGAAATCAAATTTAAATTAGAGTCTAAAACAAATTATTAAAATTTTGGAGTTAAAAGTTGACTTGGCTGTTTAGAAGTGGTAACACGTTAGTGACATCTTTGGTGTTGCAAAATGTCCATAGGTGCCGGCGACCACTTACTCTCAGGTGTCTTGTCTGCCTGTTTGACAGCTTACGACATAAAAAATCTTAATTTAACCGCACAACATGTACGCGACATACATATATATCAGAACATACTGGTCAATACAGACTAAGCAAATTGAACTAAAAGGCAGAACGGATCTCCAATACATTGCAATTTTACTACTAAATGTCTCATGAGTGTTTATACATACATACGACTTAATACATACGATTATAGGACGCAATTTACAAAAAGAAAGCTACCATTTATATAATTTTATGTGGTTTTAAAAATATAATGATATCTTACTTTGTTTACATACGTGTAGTAATAAATTGTACATTTTCACATACAATGTAAAGGTTACGTAAATTTATGTGTTACAGTAGAAATGTTCTTTAATACCTGGAGTTTAGAATATAGTTTTTTAATATCTCTAGTTATTAAGTAGGTATTCATCTATCAATAAATTATTAGAATTTTTTGAGTAAGGTAGGTAGGATCTGTTTAATTTTACACTTCTTAGTCCCGCTCTTTAGTACAATAAATATCTCTATGTGCATACATAGAAAAACTTAATGTTTTCCATTTTACGTTAAAAACCAATGTAACTGGTGAAAATGCATGATTTTGAAAACAAACATTTCTAATTATAGTGAGTACCCACTTCATATTACCTAGACTAATACTTCGAGAGCATACTATCCAGCAGTTATTAAGGTTAAAAACCTAATATGAGCCTCATAATATCTCTACATTTTTACCAATTTTCACGAATCTGGGTCCATTAGCAGGATGAAATTGTGGCTTCTAGATAATATAATTTTTAATCTTTCTCGTATCTGTATTTTGCTCTGTAAAATTCTTGATGCCTTTGATATACTCAAACGCTCTTAATGTGTTGCCTTCTTAGAAGCAGTTGTTTTGTCTTGACGCTAGAATTTCAATAGGCTCTTCCCCTATTCCATAGTAGGACGTGATGTGGTGAAACAAGGGAGTGTACTTCACTCCTCTGTTTACGTCACCGGGAAAACAGGCGTGATGTTACGTTGTAACAAAACAAATTTATTTCTAGCTTTCTGGCATAATTGATTCACTATTTGATCAATATTTGCACTATCAAGATAAATTTGATAAATTAGTTGAAAGTTGCAATTTATCAAACAATCTTCACTCCACCTTTGATTCTGCTTACTTAACACTGTACGCGGATGGGTTAAAAAGTTTGATGACTACATAGCATTAGAAGCCTTAACTCAGTGTTCCTAAGCTCTGTTGAGCCTTAACGACTAGCAATCATGGTCTAATAACAACAACTGACATCAACTGCTTACTGTACTTTCCAAAATTCAGGAAATTTTCCAAAATTAATCGCGCGTGTCTTCTAATTCGGCGAATTATTAAATTCCGAATGGTGTCTGATTTAAAAGGCTCCATTTGATGTGTAATATATTATATACCATTGGATCAAAAGTAAATTTCTGATAGAAAAATATGTACCGACATCAACCTTTCCATTGGGCTTTTTGATTAATTGGATAAAATGTTTGATTCTCCATCAAAGGTATGGTTTAATATGTACTGTCCATTTGGACTCGAAAATAAATTGATCAGGTCACCTCATTTTATATTAATGAAATGTTTGTACTCGAACAAAAATAACGAACGTTCATGAACGACATTCGTGACATTCATATGAACTCGTCGCTTATTGAAAACATCTTTCGTTAATTAATGTTTTCTCCCTTCAACTGTTCTTAGTCCAAAGATTTTCATGTACCTATCTTAATGAATATTCTTTGCTATATACATACATAATTAGATGTATACTTGTGCCTCTAATTGAAGTGTCTGATATTTCTGTAACAATTCTTTTGTGGGATAAATGTACAAATTATTGCAGTTAGGGGCAAAAGTAAGTAATGTAGGTACAGTCAGAAATAATGCACGCGGCTATATTATATGTATTGTATTTTTCCGTCCATATCATTTAAGTTCACACTACTGAAGTGTCAGCGTGTGATTTTGAAAAAACAGATATTAATATTCCTTATATTATACGACTAGATACACGTTGGCGAAACCGGAACACGCAGTTTCAAAACTTTAGTCTGTCTGTATGTTTTTCTTTGCTAATTCGCAAAGCGGTTCAATCGGTTTTGACGGGACTCTCATAGGTGGGCCGAGGGCTTTTCAGAGCGTAATTAAGGTCAAATCGGAGGGATGCGATCAATTACGTAATTGAATAAACTTATCTGTTTGCTGTTTGCATATAATGTAAAAGTTGTTAAAAAAATTGTTATATGATAAGCTAGTGTTTGCGTGAATTACGCCGGATGGAGAGCCCTGAAATAAATTTTCTTTTATCTTGCCTATAGAAAATATGAGATTGTTTTATTACGTCGTACATAAAACTGACACCTGCTACATTTAAATCAAAAGATTATTTGTTAAAGCAAACTAAACCATCAAACTCAAAACAGCCATATAGCATTATTTCATTTCATGTTCATCAGTAGTATTAAGACAAGCGATTTCGACTTACAAATAAACATAATATAATATAGAAAAGGACAAAATGATATCCATAATCTATTTAATAAAATTAAAGTAACTGTATCAAAGAACAAATCTCAACGACAAGGAAAAATAGTAAAGATTTCATTTTGTTTCAATTTGTGATGGCTATAAAATTTGTTATAATAAGATGACACGCATTTAATATGACAAAGTAAAATAACATTTAATGACTACAAAAACTCTACGCTCGTTTATCGGGGATTTTTCTTTTATGTTGGCTCGTGTAATTCTGCCTCCACATCACGTAGAGCACTTAACGGCAAGTCGAGTTGTTTTCTGACAAACGTTTGCTCTGCGCTTTGGGAGTCTTTAAACAGTTAATATTTCACTTCATTTTTAAATTTAAAAATTTCTCCCCTGTTAAACTACATGTTAATTTCCTTCAATGGCCCCATACATTAACAGTTTTACAGATGTGCCGTGCTCTATACAGTATACACTACACTATAATAGTCATATGTACACAGTTTTAAAACTAATTC
The DNA here is from genome assembly GCA_018244795.1 of Parelbella ahira ahira. NCBI lineage: Eukaryota > Metazoa > Arthropoda > Insecta > Lepidoptera > Hesperiidae > Parelbella > Parelbella ahira. Next base: position 4,375 of record DWME01007741.1, read on the forward strand.
TGAATTTATTTACACACATTCTTTAACAAAGAAAATTTTAATGGCACACAAGAATCATATCAACATACATATGTAAACGTTTCTGCACTTAATTATTTTCCTTTCTTAGGCCAATTTATTGTATAGAATTACATAGTTAACTCGAAATTATTTAATATACACAAACCAATATCAACAGTCTACTGGACGGAAGATATCAGATTCGAATCCCGTCCGGGCGAATCTGAATAATGAATTTAGTTTAGATTCAATGTCTGAATATATACATTGCTTGTCTTTGACGGAACATGGAATCCTGGTCTGAGGCTCTGAGTATGAAATGTTATTATTATAACTCACAAATACACTCCCTCACAAATAAACTCCCTTAGAAACCTTCACTGAATAAATAAATGAACAAGGAAATTTTGTCTTTTGTACGCCACAAAGACTTTCATCAGCCGAGACGGGCCCATTAAAATAAACGGTAAGTCGTGATTTATCTCAACTCATTAATCAATATTTTCTGTACTAAATTTTCACAAACGACAGGAGCCTACAACTAAATTTAGTACAGATATAGTTGCGCGAGTCGCCCATAACCCTGACGCGGCTACAAATCGCAAATGATCTGTAAACTTAAACAACGCCGTGCGCGGTCATCTCTTAAGGTCCTTTTAAATAGACCGGTTCGGATATCAGAGCAGATTTCGATGGTATTTAAATTAGAACTTTAGCATATTTCAATAGAGTCTATTTTTAGATTTCAATTTATTTCTGACGGCGCTCTATCGTCCTCTTACCATAAAACAATTGATATGTTAAATAGACTTTATTGAAATATGATAGAGTTCTATTTCAAGCACGATCAAATCCGCTCTGCTCTCCGAGTCGGTCTATTTGAAAGAACCCTTAGACGGCTTACTGTGAAGGGAAAATTTTCATGAGCGATTGGTCACGTCGAGTCGGTGGCATTCGTTATCTTTAGGTAACGATCTTCAACCTCGTTGGAGGCTGTCGGAACGGTTTAAAAAATCTAACAGATGGGTTGTCGGCCAATGCTTTCCCCATTGGATAATACTGGCAGAATAACTTCTTCCCCAGTTACAGTCACAAATCAAATTATGAATAGATCGAACAGCTTTTTAACCTTTGCTGTCATTTTATATTAATAATATCTCACATGAATGTAGCGTATGCAAAAATATAAATTTCGATAAAGTAGACAATATGAACATTACTTTTGTAATTAAAACGACTTTAAATGCTAACTTTTGTTTAAATGTTTCCTTTATTTCACGTACAATAATTTCATATACGCAATGAACATAAATAAAAAACATTAATAAGAAATTAAATTTCTTTACAACAATATAAATGTTGTTAGGTATTATTATACTGTCAAACCAGATCTCTTTCGAGGTAGACAGTAAGCACCGAGTATCAAGTGTACCTGTCCTTATGGACCGAAATATATGAATTCAATAGTAAATAAATGCAAAACGTTTCAAGAGCACGTTTAAATTGGGTCATTATTTGAAATTTCTATTTGGGTGACACCGGAGAAGCGATCCGTACGATCGCGATATCAAGTTTATTGCTCCGTCAACACGGATTGATTGGATAACGTGTCCCAAATACCACGTAAACAACGCGTGTGATGTTAATTTTCAGAGAGCACTAATCATTTCAATAACCGTGAGTATAAAACTCGATAAAGATTATATTGAGAATCGAACAGTCGCGTGTCAGCACACAGATACATAGTCTGGTTTGCTGGTCACCGTCAAATATAATGTAATGTTACACTTACCGGTTTGTACCAAGATTATTTGTGCGGCAATGTCCCGAACACATAGATATATGTACATACATACATACGAGTATATACGATATACTCGAGTACATACGAGTACACTCGTATATATGTCATCCCTGCATTACTCGGAATGGAACCTGGAGTTCTTTGTACACTTCATTAATAACTATTGAACCAAAATATTTGTGTAATCGTTAAAAAGAATAGAAAAAATACCTACAATGACATTCTTATTTTATCCTAATTGCCATAGTACAAGCATAATGCGAGCCTTAATCCTAAAAAAATATAATGAGAATCAATTAATGAGCGGAAAGGAAAAATTACTTTTAATAAAAAATGTCACGAATAAAATGGCGACGTTTAATTCGACTGCTACAATTCCATTACTTAAACTTTCAGAAGCGGTTATCCGTAAACCCGCCTGCTTCGTTGCAATTTCATAATCTTTTCAATGTAACTGAATTTTCTTGCTGTTTGCTTTCTGCTGACAATGGATCTGAAAGATTGCGCAATTTGTCACTGTACTGAGAGAGAATGTCAACATTTGTTACGTAAAGAAAAAGCCTTTAAAATACAATGAAGAAAATCATTTGATGAGACAAAACTCCTGAGTGAACATTCATTTTTAGACCTAAATAAATACCAAAAAAGGTATTAGCTACCACACTTTTCATCGCAATTCTCGGTCGGATAGTTTTGCACAAAGGTTTGCTTGGATTCTGCGTTAATTATTCGAAATTGTTGATTCGAAATTCTTTAAATATAATCGATCATAGACTTACGGTCGCCTTTGTCTCAGTTGAAAAGTGTTTACTTTTGTCCGCGAGGCAGTGAAAGATAAAAATTAGGAAGTCGGAGGTGCTGTGCGACGTTTTTATCAAAGCCGAAAACAAAGGGTTGTTTAATGACGGTATTAGTGGAAAGTTCAGGATAAATTCGGGTCGTTAGGGGTTCTTTGTCAGCGGTGTATTGTGTCGTGACTTGCGAGTCAACCGGAGATCATTTCATTGGTAGTGTACCTTTGTATAGTAGCGAGGTAAAGCTGTTTTATACTTTTATACATTTTTTTTCCTTTGACCTTTTCCTTCGGGTACGTTTCTTTATTTTGACGAAGCTTACATTTTTGTCTTTTATTTTTTATCTTCGCACCCTTACTGATCCTATCATTAATATAAAAAAGACTTGCCCTATTCTTCGAAGGTTAACATTGCGCTTTGTTACCTAGAGCATGCAAAATCAAAGATCGAATAATCGTACGGTGTCCTTAAAAATAAATTGAACAGGACTCACTTCCAAAAGCTGGTCTAGCAAAGAATAAATATAACGATTCATTTTGTGATAATGCGGCGTCGTGCATGTTGACAGCCGCTTAAACTTGATAGCAAAATAACAAACAATATTCAATGCAATTCAATTAAAACTGCTTTCATGATTATAACAACTACTTTTACTACTATTCATTTAGTAATACTATCCATTTCGATATTTACTCATTTCTTACTTAATGTAAAAGATAACTATGCTTTTTTATTGAGGGAATATTCGCTATGGATACCGATCCATCACAGACACCACGCAGAGTTGTAATTTATTCCAACAGACTTAAATTCTTTATTGGACCTCTCTATGCCATTTGTTGAAACTACGTATGTATACGTATGTTTATATATTGCTGCGATCCTGACAGCGCCAGTCACTCAGAGTTAAGACAATTCAGTGATGAGATATAGTTAGAATCCCATTATTCCGTATATTTCCACCGGTGATGCATTATAATTGGAAGTTGAAAGATGATGTGGTGTATATATACTCCTTTGACAATTTACTTACATGGGTATTGGCAGAGCCCAGCTTATAGTTTCACTATTCAATAATATTACTTCTCATATACACACTGCTTGAGACGCCTACGCGCTTTTCTAATCATTTTCACGGTCTTTTAATTCAGTTAAAATAAATCTTATATTGTATTGAATAAACCATTATTACATTACGATAACAAGGTAGAACGATTTTATTTCAGAAGACCGAGAGAATTCCGTGAGTAATACGTATCTAATAATAATGTCACATCATTAGTATGAAACACGTTCGTGATGTTAAGATTATTTCAATTTAACGCGCTTATTACAATTCATATGAACACAGTTTTAGACAAAGCTTTCCTCAAATTGCAGTAGGTAGGTACATGTTACGTGAATAATATGTATATACCGGATATCTATCTAATTCAATAAAACAAGTAACAAATCAATGTGATAAAACAAAACGAAGAACGAAACGTGATGTGATCCGATGTTTGCTTCGTACTTTAAATTATTTTTTAAAACCTACACGAACACATTTACCCCGGTAGGTACATAGTTGCCACCGTATGTATTGGATACAGTAGGTATAAGTTAAATTAATCATTTTAAAAGATTATGTGTTTAATCAGCACTATAATCCATTCATACAATCTCATTGTGGTTCTAGATAGTTACTTGATACTAGTTTTTCCATGGTTTTAATCTCTTTTCTACGCCTTTTTTTTTCTGTGTTTCAATGACAAGGCGATAAGAAATAGGCTGCCGTTTAATAGGTAGGCACCTTTAGAATATATTTTTTACCTAAATGTGATATTTTTACTTTTCAACCACTTCTACTTGCAAATCGACCTTTGACATGTAAATACCTTAATTTGTGTTTAAAACAATCAGTGGGTGTTTAGGAGGCGATATTCCTTTTTCAAAAACACACATTCTTTTTCTGTTCTATACCTACTTGGTTTTAGATGAACTACTTGCTATGATTTCTATTCAATATTACATGAGAAATATGAGATAAATATTAAACCAATGTAATTTTTATGTAAAAGTTCTGACGTGGCAAACAAATACGTAAATTACGAAGACTTAGTAATATATAAGAAATGTATGAAAAGATTGTAATAGTAAGTAACAAGATTCTATATCGTAGTCTTAAGGTAGATTAAGTCGTCAAGCTTGCCTCCTCTCTCTGGGCACACGTGTACACAGACGCTGGGTATTATTAGGACTGGAATATGTGTAATAAATAACTAAACCATCATGTTCAACAGCGCAATGTTGCAACGCAACTCCAATCTATGTAAACCTATGAAAATCTACGTAACACCTGGGGAGACTGGTAGAGAATGCTATTAGACATTAAGTCCACCCTTTGTACCTAACTGTAGATTGACTATAAACAATAAATAAATAATCTAGTCATTAGTAAGTTACAATGACTTCTTAGAGTCCAATTTCCTTCCCTTTGCTTAGGTAATTTTGTAACTTTTTCTAGCTCCAAAGTTACGTTGATTCCTTCTACTGTACTATAAGTAAAATTCAAAGATCACTCATGTTAAAATACTTTAACTGTGCATCAGAAAATCGAGTAACAAGCTATGAACATACACGTGATGTATTATGTTAGATTAAATCTGCAAGATTATTCGTTGGCTCTGGGCGGCGCGCGCGTGGGCGCCTGGCGTTATGAGCGCAGGAACGTATGCAATAAATAACTGAACCATCTTCTCCAACAGCACACTGGTGCGTTGTAATCTTCGCGACACTTCGCTTGGTAATTTTGTATAAACAACGCTTTTGAGAACATTTTCTCTGATGCTGCAGCACACGCTCACTAAAAACAAATAACATTTCGTTTTTAGTGATATTTTGGATACGTCTTCACATGCACGTACCCACTAAAGAGAAATGACATTAATAAAATATTGTATATATTTTGGATGATGCACACACTAAAACGAAAGGTTGCAGGCATATGCTGGATGCGACAAGCCGAAGACAGGGCGCGATGGCTCTCGTTGGGGGAGGCCTATGTCCAGCAGTGGACTAACATAGGCTGATGATGATGATGACACACTAAAACAAATAAATAACATTAAATTTATTTTGGATATATTTATAATGCACGTATTCACTAAAATCACTAAACATTGACTGTACGTCATACCGCAATGGTTTATGGTGATCGATTTATTATATCGTAGTTGGAAGGGTCGCCTAACAGAGGGCAATCGTTCCAGTTCGCTGGATATTTTGTACGAGTCACAAAACGTTGCCAAACTTACAATATCACTGGCAATTGGCCATAAGTGGTCGCGTTGTGAGGCACAACTGTCGCACGATACTCTTGATGGCATAGCCAATACTTAGGCAAACGGTCTCCGCCCGGCGGACTATTACGAAGCAACGATTGGGCGATGAACGATTGGCAAATATACTCAATACATCTATAGTCCAGGGTAAATAATTATTGAGACCAACAAATATATTAACACGATGAAACCCATTGAAAAATGAAGAAAATATAACAAATATAAAAGGAAAAATAATTTGCGAACTGAGGTCGGGAAGGGGGTGGGGGTAAGCTTTTAAGGGTAAAAAACGGTTTATCGCAATTTCCGGCAAAACTACAAGTCTTATGAAACTTAAACTTAAACGGCACAGTTGTAGGTAATAAAAAGATCAACAACTTTTGTATTTACAATTTTTTGACATAAACTCAAAATTTATGCAAAAAATTAAAACAACCGTGTTTTTGGTTGTTTTTTGGCTTCAACAATAAAAAAATATCACAAATTTTGGTAAAAACTAACTTTTTTATGTCCCAAACACACTGTAATTTTTTAGATTAAAAAATTTAATTTTTCCCCTTATTTTAATTTAATTGCGAAAAAGCACCCTAATATATTTATTTATTTATTATTTATTGCAATCAAAAATTCTCACGTTCCATCAATTCTCTCTCTCTATGCCTACCCCTTCGGGGTTACGGACGTGATGTTACGTTTAACATTTTCAAGTTAAAAACTAAAATACCAGACCAGACTGTTTCTAGCAATACTGAATAATCCAAAATTGCTGCTGGTTCTTGTCACAACTTTTTTCAATTTAAGTATTGGCAATTTGTATTCATATCAACATAGATCTTATATATTTAATATAAATGCATAAATTGCTCTCAAAAATTATGTATTAAGAAAGCATAACCCCTGAACGTGAGTTCCGTCAGAAAAAAGATCCGAGTTAGCCACAAGTCGCGCCTATAGCAATCTTATTTCCGTTAGAATCCAATCAAGTGTTCAAGATCCGTATCTAATCTTAGCAGTTCGGTTCTTTCGGAGAACAAATCATAATATCTATTGGATTTAGTAACCATTTCTTATCATATACCTAGTACGGACACTAGACACGTGCTGGACTATTGGACAATACAATTACAATTGTATTATTTACACTAAAACCATGTATTTATAGAAAACAGCTACACAAATACAATTCAAAGATGGTACAGAGAAATAATAAAAGACTAAACGTGTTCCATGTAAATGTATTGAATGGGAATGACATACGATGTTGATTTTTCGTAGATTCAAACGCGCCTAAAACAGCACTGTTATACAGAATTCCATTATTAATTTTGTTGATGAATATGATAAAATGTTAAATGAAGGAGAAAAGTAAACTCATAATAGGATTCCATTTAGAAACTTTAATAAAGTACACAGATATTTAATATGAGTACCGAAAAACAAGTGAGCAATGAAGAGCAAGCTAATTTAAACAGTAAACGTAAAACCTAATTTTTAGAGTTAGCTGTCTAGTGCCTTTTATGAGACTTTTTTATTAGTGTTTATTTGACTCGTAAACAATATTAAATGTCTAATATTTTTCTTATTATAAATGTAAGATCAACAAGTTTGAGTGTTTCAATTTTGAAATACTTAGTACAAACATTTGAAACTATCTGTCGTTAATATCATAACGGTTGCTACCCTTATATATATATAGCGTATGAGGGTGTGTAAGGGTTAAAAAATCATATTTTAGGATATACTTAGGTACAGCTTATCTAATTGTTATATAAATCTACAGAATATCGGTAATATAAAAAAAAGTGTCAAAGACACATTTCTAGCACTATAAAGTAAAACATGTAGGTATATCGCGCAATGGAATATTATGCCAAATTGAAAATTCGCCAACTTCTAAGCCCACCATCGTGCCTTTTCTCGAGTACGATTTAGATATAATATTTTAAATATAATATACATATCTAGCGATGAACACAAGGTTGCTCGATGAAATAATATAATAATACACATGCAATCATTTCTAACACACGAG
>DWME01007742.1:0-12325 GCA_018244795.1 Parelbella ahira ahira
GGTAGTTTCATTTTGACGTGCAAAAAGTGTTCTATTGAACCAATTTTGAATAAATGACATTTGAATTTGAATTTGAAAAAAAAATGACAGTGATTAGAAAAAAATGACAGTGATTAGAGAAACAAACTGACCATATTTTCGTAGAAAATATACGTAGTTCACCAAAATATTTTATTTGTACATTAATATTGCATACACCTGTGCGCTGTATGGACGTGCATTTTTACCACGTCACGATAAACAGATTCCAGGCGCAGCGAACATTTTGATCGAAATGAAAATACGAGCTCAACGGAAACAAGTTACACCTTGCATCCGATAAACGTCCGTGTGAAAATATTTATAAGGCTAAAGGAAGTGGTTACTAGCCCTTTGGTCCTGGTGTGTTTGTATCCGTGTTTCGGTGGGAACGTGATACAAGGGAAGGTAACTTGTAGGTTTTCTTTCGAGTCGTAGCAATAAGGGATGTTGAAAATAAAAGCGGTTACTCGGTGGATGATAACGATGCGACAGGTAATAAATCTGAACAAGGGATGATAGTTACACGAACCTAAATATTTGTGGTTTTCTATTTTGTGGTTTTTGTTGTGTGGTTTTTTAATAATTCTAGTTAAATAGTTTTAAGTGTCAATAGAGTTATGTAGAATATTGCGATTACTGAGTCCTTTCATTAATTATATTGCAATTGAGAATAATTGTGGTTTTGTATCTTAGCTCTTTTATCAGATCAATTATTGACAATATTTCTATTATAACATATATTTTAATATTACTACTCCAAATCAAAAGTCTTCGTAACTGGCGTCCGAGTATAAAGACAAATGATGAACGTAAAGAAGAACGTGGTCAGTATTGATAGAGATATATGGCACTTAGTGCTCTGTCTACCGCGTAAGGAACCTGGCATGACGATATAACCATAATATAACAATAATAATAATAATGTAATCATATTTTATTACAAAAAACTGTCGAGAAAAATTTTAATTGGAGCGATTGTTTATTAGAAGTATTTTCATACTTATCAGTGATTGGACAGGGTTAGATGACGTGAGGAATATTGAGATAACATTCTTATGTTTATAAACAAAACATATCAACGTTGATTAAAAATGTATTTTATTCTAAGTCTTGCAAAATTCTTATTTATGACACGTAGGCCTTTTTAAGTGCCTTGTTTAACAATTCTAGAACGATACCGATATTATCATATCAAATACATTAAATTTATGTGACTATAAAATATTTAAAACTGTATATATTATTAAGATAAGGTTGCTAATGTTTATCATCATTATATATGGGAGTATATTATAAATGGTTTGTTTATAAACAATTAACTTTTAAAATAACTAAATTTAATGGTCGTTCTCACGGATTCAAACACGTTAAATAATTTACACAGAATCTTTTAGAATACGTTCATCCTCAAATATTCTCCACAACAATGTTTTCGTACTAGAGTGTCTAGAACAAAATACAAGAATTACCAGATTGGTCTTGCATTATTAATGTGTTTTCTTGTTTTATGTAGCTAATAATATTCATACATTGCTATAAATGATTATAATTATGTGTTTTTATTTTATTTTTATGTTCACTTTGATTTTTACTGTACAATTTTTATTAGACGCTGAATAAAAAATCTCAGCATGTGTTTGCTTCATATCAATTAGTGTTTTTACAATAAGCATAAAATCTATTTGCATTATGAGCATAATACAGGATAATAATTGCGAAAACCTCATCGTTATGGTAATAATTACATATTATAGTTTTGTAAGGTTATCCAACAAACAGTCACGTACTTTGTTTTCCTATTGTAGAGAAAAATTGCCGGGTGTATTACAGATTTTAATTTAAAATATATGTATATTTTGTTGAGAATTTACATTAGCTTTTTATCCATTCGTTTATCCTTGATTGCTTGTTTTGTAATGGAGCTGTGTTAACTAGGATTCTCCTTTCAACCCTAGTGATAAAATTTTGTGTTAAGCGTGATAAATAAAAAAAATTACGATAGATTTGCATAGATTTCGTCAAAATAATTATTCTTATAAACTGTTTATGAAGCACAGAGTTATTTTCAAAATCTGTTTTCACATACTCCCGATTATACGATCATGTGCTTTTCAATATGCAATATGGACGTTGTGCCGTGAATGTTGTGACACAATTTGGGAGAAGCTTGTAGCCAACAGTGAAACAATAAAGGATTATGATGTTGATCATGCTCTATGAGTATTAAAATTTTTGTCCAAAAATATTTCAGTAATTCCCTAAATATATTTAATTTTTCCTTACATTACATTTACATCAATATTAATGTAGGTATTCCTGCCTATCTACTGTTAATCCGTATACTGTTGTTTCGATCGCGACTAGTACTCCGCGTGTCGAGTTTTTTCATACACGGGAATGATGGGGAACTTTCAGGTTTTGTTTATAATTGTCTTTTGAAAAATTGTACTAATATTCAGCTTGTTGCGAATTAATGTAATTTCACCCTAATTTTTGGTCTAATTTCACCGGCCTATTATTTGCACTGCCGGCTGTTAATTAACTTGAAACAGTTCACTAATTTCACGTATTGCCTTCAAACACTGCTGTTTACGCGTGGACAAACCTATTGAAATGTATATTGAACCGTTTATAGCTGAGTGGTCTGTGTTAATCAAAAACAAATTTTTATCATATAAATTATGTAATAAGGTCAGCGGGCGGTCACCGATATATTTGTACGTTATCACCAGAGTTTCCGCGATATGGAGGTCGTTTTGAGCAATACATTCGTAGGTCTCTATCATCATTTGCTCAACCTTGTCACAGATTCCCCGAGTTTTTTAATTTCCGCGTATTGCTATCTAATATACCTATGAACCTATGTATCTACCACCCCAGTAAGAGAGTGATGGAAATTTGTAAAAATGATAATAATTGTAACATATTGAAATATTGCGCTTCACTTAGTCTTCTCACCCCATATTAAACCGAGCCTAAAGTAGAGCGCTAAAGTACTTCAACAGCTGATAAACTGCAAGCGTTGTACAACTACAAACTGGTACACAAAATATTACACTTACGCATAGAACAAATCAAATCATGAATGGACTGTGCAGAACATGAAGCATTCTAAATTAGTTCGCGTTAAGTCGTTAAGAACAATATTTTGATTCTTCAATGGGTTAGTGTTCTTTGCCCATTTACCTGAGTACTACTCTATTATTTTTATATCGTCACGCCAGATCCTTTACACGGTACGCAGAGAGCACCGACTGTTATCCTCAAAAACCTGTCGCACTTCTTCTACATTCAGTCTTTGACATAACATTATTATATTTCGTATAATATATATTCGCGTTTTAAAGTATCATATACGACGCTGCGAGTGATTGTTCAAGGTGACAACCGCCTGTCGATGTCGCAACACTCTATCGTGGTCATAACACAACAGGTATATTATGCATGAGACCCGATCACATTAATACTTCTCAAAAATGACCTATATCATCCAACAAAATATATATTTTTTATTAAGGTAATAACATTCTTTGAAAACAACACATATAATGCGAGTAACTGTTCATAAAATAACAATGTCCTTTAAGATCGTCACGAGACACAAAACTTGAGTGTTGGAGATTACAGAGTCGTGTTTGAGTGTCTCTACATCGTTGTAGAGCGTTATTTATTATTGTTTGAAACAAAGCTGCGAGTCAGGTAGACATAATAACTACAATGCAACAGATGTTTGTGGCAAATTTCTGTTTAGTGTCAGTGAGAACAATAGGATGGAAAAAAATTTCGCCGAATAGTAGGTACGTACATACATAAAAGGGTTATTTCTTCTAAGAAAGATTCTTAGGTAATATTGACATCTAAGTAATTGAGATAGAGAACTGTCTAAATATTTACAATTTGAATTCAGTACTACTTATTACGTAATATTATTATTTATGTTTTATGACTAAGATAAGTACTATAGATCGTAAGTTAAAAATTAACAAATACTATGAACGTGAAAGAAATATGCTGTTTGTTAAGTTGTAGGCCAAAGCCACTGACTATTATTAAATTTGGCATGGGATAGTTTCTTCTCTTAAAAGCATATGAGCTATGTAGAATTGTTAATCTTTATTTAAATTCTTACATATTAAGATATAAGATAAGATAGAACACGGATTGTTATGGTATAAAAACAAAGGAAAACAAAACAAAACAAAACAAACTACAACGTTACAATCGTTTACGACTCATTTAAACTAATGACTAGTATTACTAATGGCCGACTAATCGTTGTTTGTTTAGGAGTTATTTAAAAATAATTTACGAGACGATGCATAAAAGTATGAAGCAATAAATAAGAACCTTGGATCTTCATAACAATATTTATATGACGTTTTGTTCTGATATTTACAAAATTAATCCTCTTTAGCTTTACTTAACCAAGTTTTAACTAATGACTAATTACCATAAAGGGGAAAGTATAATAGAAGATTTTAGATTATGAATTCTATAAAAGTGAAGAGAATTATTAGTTGTGATATTTGACGTTGGTTTAACATTGACAGCATTGAAAATATCATATCTTACATTTTTGCAACTTAGATATTAAAAACGCATATGTTATTAAATTAGTTATTTAGGAAAAAGTGATTTTGTCACAGAAAATTGAGATGATAATGACTAATTCTAAGCCTAAGACTAAATTAATCTTGTACAAGTGGTGTGATCAAATCACGTCTCAACTATGATCTGTCGTGATACGATTAAAATTAAGCAAGATTGTTTAACATATTTATCTCCTCTGCATGTATTAATTAAATATACAATTAACTCTTGTTACAATTAAATCAATTAAGGAAAAGAAATGACTTGGAAGTAATCGCTTAGTTGAATGGGAGATAATGGACGAGTGACAACGAAACGTGAATAATTGCAGTTTCTGATAATACGATTCTACACAATCAGCGTCGCGAGAAATTGATTATTAAATATATTATGAGTTGTATTTTCAGTTTGTATTACACGTCCACAATCATTGTTTTTATTAATAAAACGTTAGTCATGTTCAATTTGTGGTTGATATTCCTCATAATGTATGTTTAGTGGAAATAATTTTATTTTTAAGGTAAAGCGTTTATTAAACACTGTCAATTTAGATTTTGCATTCGGGTATTTGTGTAGAAAACTAAATTATTGCCGTGCCCACATTTAAAAAGTTATGGGGATGGTAATTATCGCACCCTATATCCTTTTTTATGTAACTAACTTTTTATTGAATTTTTACACGATAGAACAAATACATATTTTTGTATAAACAGTATCAAAAGATGGATTACATACTAAAAAAATCGATAAATGATAAATATATTTTGTACAATTTAAATTTTTAATTAATGTCACTTCATTTGTAATTGTTGTGTTTACATTAATCAAGAATTAAATGTTTTTTGTCTTGTTACTAATTTAAATTTTTACGTCAAAATTAGAGTAAGTATATAAAAATTTAAATAACACTGAGTCAGTGAACTGTATTCTATCTTTTAACATTTCATAGCGTTCTTAGATATGTACCTATTTTAGAACGCTAGAACAAATACGATTCACAGTTAAGGTGTTCATGTTAGTGTAACGGGCTCATTTCTCGCGTGAGATTTCAAATATGACGAAATTGTAATGTAAACGCGCTTCCTCGTTTGCAAACAATGATAATGAACGAGTTACGCAAGTAAAATTTCCTTCTATTTGTAAAGGAACTCTTTCAATGTCAATGAAACTGTGAGTCTCGATAAAATTATTGCTCAAGAATTTCACGATGTCTCCAATGAAACCTGTTCTATCATTATTCTAGGCGATACGTAATTTCGAGGTAAGACCCTGTGGGCATAAGAAATGCTATTAAGTCCTAAGGGAGCTATATCCAATGCCATCGGTCGACGCACACTTGACCGGCATGCAGAATACCTCCATGTTCTAGAGAGTAGAAATCGAGTGCAAAGAACGTGAGTAAAATATAAACGATTATTTTCTTTAATCAATCGCACGTATGATCGATTGGGCACCGAATTGGGTCAGCCATTTTCTACTGTCTCGTAAATGGTTCTTATGTGAATAAAGAATGGCAACCATATGGATATAAAAATAGAACATTTTTGTTTTTAATTTATGTTTTATCATTTATTTACTAATTTATCATGTAAATAATTTTGAAAATAGTACATTTAAATAATTATAGCTGTCTAAATAATTTTCTAAATTGTACTAACGAAAACGTAATTTATTCGTAAAAATGAGAAAAGTTAGCTCTCTAATCTGATTTTTGAATGAAAACTTGTCTACTAGAAGAATATCTACTATACAATAGATAGTTATATATTTTATTGCTAAACATATCTAACATACTTAATTAATTTAAAGTGGCATTTAAAAGTAATAAATGAAATGCAACATGCCGAATGTTGCTTTAAAGTAAGATAACATGTTTAATATTTTAAGAAAACCAGTTTCATAAGGCCGTATGGCTCACTGGGCTAGACACTAACAAAATCAAAATGTTACGAAATGAACTTACCAATCCTTGAATTCTCGGAAACATATTTTTAACAGCAATGGTCACAGCACTATGCGTTCACAATAAAACACCAACTATCATAATATAGCACAACGAACTCTTATCACTGACACACACAATCGTAGACGTTAAAATGTCATTATTGAAAAAAGCGTCTTGGAGTCTCACAGGGCATGTGTTCGGACCGCAGATATTCACTGTGTACGTGCGCACGATTTGACGCGAGGACTGGATATGGCTGCAAACGTTTACGGCGGTGCGAACACGCAGCGATGCCGGCGCATACGCGGTGAATCATACATGGACATTGAAGAGGGGAGTGTTGCCCCTTTATCTTATCTGTAGAGCAAACCCCGTGCGGTTTCTATCAACTATCTCTAAATCTAGTTTATTCACATTTACACAACAAATATTCTTTGAAGCTTTACTGTTATGTTATAACCTTAAATTATAATTTCTACTAAACGTCAATGGTAAAACTAGGTATTGATATCATCGCTAAAAGTAGCACTATTTTAAAGAAAAAAATCCCTGTAACATATTTTTCCTATTGATAACCAAACAATAATACTCATAGAATTATGAAATTTACAGTCTTCAAGACTAGATATTGTTATTTAATTTATATAATTTTGCATTTTTAATAATACATTTTTTATTTTATAACTGAGCAGCTAAATGGTTGTACATTCAATTAATCACAATGTATTGCGTGCTCTTCAACTTCTTACAAGCCTCGATTTATATTTGCATTCAATGGTCTATAGAAATAGCTAAGTAGCAAATTATTGTTTTTTACTAAAATAATCATAACGTCATACGTTTTTACTATTGATATGGTCTATTACATCTGCATTCAATGATCCGCAAAAAGTTACTAACAAGAAATATCAGTTACAGAACTACATATGGTTTTCGTCATAATAGTGCAATTAAAACTGCTCGGAAGTGCTAATGTTCTACACATACATGGTTATGAATTTATTAGAAAAATATCTGAGAGCAGCCGTCTATATAAAATTGTAATCGAAAATTTCCATTTGCTGTAAGGGATCTCTTCTGACCAGGGGTTGGAAAAAATAATAATCTATTCGGTCATAATTCAATCGTTTTCTGTAATTAGAAATAATTTTAGCATTATCTGCGGATCTATTTATTTATTATCACCTAGTGTCTGATGTTTGTCTTTGCACTTCGCTTTCACGTACACAACACTGAATATAACATTGAAGGGAATAAATTTTTACAGATCAACGTAACTTCATACATATGTATGTATATTTTCGAAATATCGACTTGAATTTGAATAACGTCGCACATGCACCATTTGAATAACACCAAATGCGATAAATAATTGAACAGCTAAACGGTAGTGGAAAAATCTTAAGAACATTTCTATGCTTTTAGGTTATATTTAGTTGATTCCACTTGTAGCCAATGATTGTCAACATCAGTATAACTTTGTCGGAAATGATAAATTATTTCCGACAAAAGTATTATCTGCTGACTGGTCAGTATTTCCACTACATCGTTCTGAAGCAGTACATTTTTTTCGGCTACGCCTATAGCTACTTATTAGTAGATATTCTTTATTTGCAATAGGATTAGTTATTACGTTCTTAAACTTTTATTACTAGTAAAACATGTAACTCAATAAATAAAACCCTGTAGGTACACGCACTGGTAATAATTAAATCAGCTCGTGTTGAATAATATCGCTACGGACGACTAAATGTCGCGTGACGCAGCTGTTTAATTTATTTTCCGCTATTTTGAAATGATGACTTTGTTAGACGTTGTTACGTGGTTAAATATTATAATGTATCCAATACTTAATACTAATAATACTGACGAGGAATAATTTGTACCTAACACCAATCGTGAACATTCTATCGACTTCATTGTATATAATAAGATCCCAACTTAGGAAAGATTTCACGGCTCTCTAATGCCATTCTGATTATTCTTCATTGATATATCAGCCATATTGAAATTAATTAAGTAAATTTTCAATCAAGAATTATCTTTTTATTTGGTGATTAGCTGATATCTGCTACTTCGTCTGCTTTGCTTATTACTTTAGTAATGTATTTAATACGTAGAGTAAAAACATCAAACAGATCGGAAGCAAAAATATACTCAGCATACGATATTTCTTTATAAGCGATTTTATTCGTTTCACTATTTGTAGCTAAAATACATACCTACATATAATATATAAATCGTCTGAGTTAGTAACGCGAGAGTAAGTGAAGTATAATTGACCGTATCTGAACATATAGTACATATAAAAATCGTTGTTTCTTGACACAAATAACTTTATATTAAATAAAGATATCGCGAAGTTTTTATTTTAGTTAAGGGCCTAGTGTTTAAGAGCTGAAACATAGAAGGGTTAATCGAAATCTATTCACTAGTGGTTTCGGTGATACGCGTACAACTGCAGACTTCTTTAATTTTATTTACATGTATATAGGCGTTCCTTCTTGAGTGTTTCAAATGAGTAATATCCTTTGTTTTTGTACGCTCGTAAAATTACTTGATTATTTCATATTGCAGCGTTCGTGTGCAATAAGTTAGCAATAAAACTATTTTATTTGGTTCTGTATTTTTAAATCGTTATTTATTTTATGATTGTTAACGTTAATAGTGGTTGGCAAAACAGCAATTAACGGACATCCAAGCGGGTCTAATGGCAGTGCTTAACAAATTTGTTACTTTAATACTTTATGCTGTGCTAACTAAACAACTGTTATACGTCGTTGTCTTTCAACTACGGTGATCGCTGGCTTAATACTTTTATTTAAAGGAATATTTCGTGTGACTAATGTCGTCTTTGTTGGAACGCCACTTATATTGACGCTTTTACGATATCTTTCTAGCCTCGAAAAAGTAATCATAGTAATCCACCTGGCCTTGCTCTCTTGGAAGAGACCTGGTTAAAGTAAATTCCACGATAACTCTATTGCAGCCTTTTTAATGTCAACAATTGTTGTCTTCCGTGTCATCTTGATATGGTAACTCAAAATCTAATCTGTATCTAATAGCGTCCTCATTTGCGTACGTATAAAGTGCACTTATCAATTGTGGGTCAACATGGCATCAATGTTAGTAAATCAAACAAATTCGCCGAAACGATAAGCTTATGACTGATTAAGATCGTTGTACAAGATCTCCTAATCTAAATTCGGTTTTCTTTGAAGAAGAGGCACAAAATATTTTGTGGCATATATATCATTTTACTGTTCATTTTCCTTTATAATGTACTCCTATTTTTATTTCATCATCTGTTGGTATTTTAAGTTCGTGTGTATGCAGTCGCGTGACTTAATATTTCGTGAATAACTTGACTTTAGTGTTCGTAATGCATTCGATGAATTAATTCGTCCATAAAACATTTTGCCTTATAAACGGATAAGAAAACAATCATAGAAATGCCAGCCTGTAGCGACGTGCCGTCAAATTTTCATCCGAAACATGGAAGTTTAAGTCAGCCTGGAATAGCACTTATTTTTGGAGGAGACAGGAAGCAAATAAATTTTTCGCTAAACGGATTAACGACATGATGCTCAGACATTTGATGAGTTGACGTTTATGTTTTAATGTGGCACATGTGAGGTTTCTAAATCTGAACAGTTATTTTCTGCTTTTGGTGTGGTGATATGCACATATCTTTGTTCTGGATATAAGGTTATAACTTCCTCTTCCACAAAGAGGCCACATATTTACAAATACTTGTACGAGTAATTTGAAAAAATGTCTTGTTAAAATAAACGAAGTCTCTCAGAAATCTTACTCAGTTTACTGAATCCCAATAGCGACCTTTTAAAAAGTGATAAGAACAATGAATGTTTTTGTAGTGGAAGATTTCCCATGAAGATATTTGCTACATGTACAATATTTTGTTCAGTACCAAAACAGCTTTCATCTTTTCACTGTAGAGGTTTTCCCATTTATGGTTGTTATTTCTATTATAAAAATATTAGATATTGTTTTCGGATAATTCTTAGATAATTGGATTATTTATTCTTTGTATACAACCTATAGGATATGTTACTGTTTATTGATGTTAAGATTGAATGAATAATTACTTTTTTATTCAAAGTCGTGTTCGGGAAACTCAGAAAACGATGTTTAGTCATTAGGGAAAGAGATATTTGTGAGTGATTTCTGAGTTTGTTGTAATGTGTGTGTAGGGCTGCGAATCTTTAAAAATATTCATTTAAAGCTACTTCTATTTTTCATACGTAAAAATTTTAAAAAGCATTATCGGTTCCTAAAGTATATTATCACATTTAAGATACAATTAGATAGGAGACTATTAAAACAGTGATAAACTAGATTTTCTTCTAAGAAGTTCATTAATAAGTTTATTGAACTCAGTTTAGAAATAGTTTAGTAAAACCGCATTTATCGATAGCGATTGTTGTGTTATCGATAACGTACGCAGTTGCGAATGACGGGTCTATGACTTTTTAATTGTTCGCTGATAAGAACAATTGGCAAATTTATTTGTTTTCTAAAGGCTATAAATTATGGTGTAATATAATTAATAATAAAAGTATATATAAATGATGGAAGGCTATAAAATATTTGGAAGCAAGTGTGAGAGTTAGTAATTATTCCATTGATAGTAGTTAAGACGAGTTGATGCGAATTTATTCGATAGTGTATCCTATGTTATTCTGGAAGAGAAAAGATATCGATAAATGTTTCGCCTTTCAATATTTAATCACAGATCTTATTTTAATTCATAAACTATGTATAAATATCAACTGTCGAGTGTCCAAATTGGCGTGAATGAATACTGACAAGCACATCAGGTCTCTAAAGATATAGTAGACACTCGGTGTTCTCAGTGTATACCCTAATAAACTTGGCCTGTTGTCATAACAACACTATTATAGTTAACCGTTGATATTGTCTGTAATTATAGACCAATCTGAATCAATAATATTTTATTTGACAACGCTTTCGTACAAATTTAATGAACATTTTAATCACTCTGCACAAATATATTAGCAACTAGTACCGCTGTATAATATTGTTTACTTTCAATTGTACATAAACATGCATACAGTAGACCCTGATTAAGGTCACTGTAATCATTTACTAATTGCAGTTATAAATATTAATTTGTTACGTTACACTCATGTAAATATTTATGTTATTTCGGACATCAACAAAGTTTTTTTTGAACGAAACAAACAATAGATGTACGAAACAATCGATTTGCGTTAAACTAAAATATTCGATTCGAATCGACAGTAAGTAGGTCACTGCCAATTAATCGATGCGTATCAAATATAACGCAATCACGATTAAGTAGTATTGTAATTTACATCGAGGGCACCTGGCTATTTAATGGCATAATTTATTCATCAAAATTCACGTCAATTGTCTCATCATGGTTATGATTTACATTACTGTCTATCGCTACTGTTAAGCAGCAATGTTTTTGTTGTCATGTTCCGGTTCATATGAATAGAAAACACACTAAGCATTCGTAGCATAACCTAGTTGAAAAAGATACTAACAAGTTGGTTAATGATTTAATGATCGAGTAAGCTTGCAGTTCAATTTGAAGTTGGATAAATACGCGCGTACACGGGTATCTATGGCCAATAACGTCAGACAGCTCGTGTACGTATCATCATCAACTTTTATACAGTAGTATTAGCTATTAGTCCAGAAGCAAGGATTTTGCATAAAGAAACAAGTATTTTACTTAATAAACGTTTATTTACATTT
>DWME01007743.1:0-12325 GCA_018244795.1 Parelbella ahira ahira
AATTCTAATGAGTATTAGTGTCGTTCGTCTGCCGTTGCCCGTCTGCTTTCTGCGCTCAGTCTAATTTGGTACTTGTGTTAGCCTCTTACTGCATTGGACGGTATCTATGATGAATCGGTCTAAATATTATTCTGCTACACATTTATATTGAAATGTTGCCTCTAAACACAGAAAGCGAGCTGTAAATAGCGTTTTGACGATCTGTGTTAGGTATATTTTTAATAGGAATTCTTAAAAGATAGTGAATACTTTATTCACTATCGCTGATGGATATTGACTAATGTTTCGTCCTATTTGAGTTTATATGATATATTTACGTATTTTGAAGTGTGTAAAGTGAAATAGAAAATTGTAGTGTTGTAGTTACTTAAAATGTACACAAATGTACTAGTATGTATCTACATGTAGTCACTAGGTATCTACACATTCTTGGTCCTATCATTGGTTGAACTGATATAAAGTATGACAGTGTTCCTCCGCAAATGTGACGACGAAGATAATATTATTCGGAGAAAATATCTCAGCACGCCTGATATATTCAACAGAATATTCCCATATGTGCGTAATTCTGTGGAATGGCAAAAAAGGTCTGTTTGAGGGGTGAAATATGTAAATTTATTGTCTTGGGCGGCTCCCGCTGGTGGCGCCCCCATCATACGCCGACACGTAGGATAAAGGAAATGTTAATGCGTACCAATTTATGTGCTTTTCTATGATTTCGCTGAATCGTTCCACCGCGCCATTCTCCCCTTTGTAGTGCAGCACTGAGCGCTTTGTTTATAAATTGAAATGTTCTCGATGTACCTACTCATTCAAACAATAAGCGTTGAAAAACTTCCGTTGAAAAATCCCTTCATGTGTCCTATTCCGTAAGTACGTACTTACCCTGCGCAAAAAATAAAATAATAGTAAAATTGCAACATTTTTGCTTATTAGTTGGCTGTGAACAACGTGCAACAGATGAATGCTCAAATCGGAATATGCTAAACACCCTTTTATGATGAAAATCAAAGTAATAAAATATCCAATCAGTCCATTGCGTTAACAACTGCGACCAATACTCAATCTACCCCTCGCGATGCGCCGTGACTAATTCACAAAGGCCAAATGTGACATAATACCGGCATAATTCAATGTTTTGCTCACCATATTGTATTTTATTTATGAGTTATGCCCTGTTGAGTGTTGTGCTACCCTTTCCTGCGCGGCGCCAGCTGTGGTTGTGGTGTTGTGCTGTCTCTGTCTCACAGTATGCCGAAGGGTGTTTCATTTCGGCTGCATGAACGGATGGTTAAATAGTACCGAGTTAACTTACACCACATCCGCTCCTCGTCATTTAGGGGCCCGGGGACCGCGTTATGCCACTCTGACTGATTAAATGTTACATTATAAAGAAAATGTTGAAATGAATACATTGACATTCAAATGCGCTGACATGAGTACATTAAAATAGACGGTGGGAGGCATCGGTAAAATTTTTAGATATACACGTTTTAATAAACTGCTATATCCTTTTTATACTACACTAGTGATGACTTAGATTTTTACGTGGTTTTTTAAATTCAAAAGCATAAAGATTTGACGAATACTTATATAAAACTAAATATAATATTATTACCTATAGCATATCAAATATATTATACAACTTCTATTATTAATACTATAACGTTAACTTACCGATATATAAGACTATATTATAATACATATTAACAACATACCGATAACTTAAAAACTTTATGTTGTTGTTGTTGATACTAATTACTATCTGATTATTTCAAGCAATTACTAAACGTGCGCGAAAGGGCAGCTTTTGCGAATGCTGTGACACAATAGCAGTCATTCAGTTCTGGCTTAAACTGATTCCAATAAAGCTTAATCTATCAAAACATTATCGATTTACCACAGTGCTACGAATAGATCAAAATTGTTCTGATGTATTACGAATATTTGTTCCACAAAATGGCCAGTATAGTTGTTCTAATAATATTTTATATATATATCATCAGGCTAGGTTTTTTAGGGGATAGGCAGCAAGCAACAAGTGCCAAATAACTCTATCGGCACAGGCCTGACGTTCTTCTTGTACTGTTGGGGTAAGCATGAAGTTGTGTACGGTCAACCGAACTTGCTGGCTCAGAAGTCGGCAACGCAGTAGTAATACATCCTTCCATTCACGCTATTCCTGCACTCCCTCTTCTTTCTGCATCAGCGGAGTACCTTTCATTCCTATATTATAATATTGCAATTTTTACAGTACTGGCATGTGTGGCATAACAACATCCACTTAGTTCGGAGACAAAACGTCTGAAGTGAATTGGATAAAAATGAAAAAATGTGCCGTTTTGAGTACAAAACTGCGGGAACATTTTTCAGATGCGCGCCTGTTTAATTTAGGAGGGGTCGCTGTCGATATTTAAATTTTTAAACGTCGCCCAGACAGGGACATGTATAGGGTTGACGATCATTGAACTGATTTATTACATGTAGAGTTTAAGGAAGCGAATCATGAATTCGTAAGAACTTTTGTTCATACTCAAGTAAACATTGAATGATATTTAAATAATTTTGTTTATACGATGTTCAAATAAAGCTCTTTTAAGAAAGAATTTCAAATGAAAGTATTAATTGGAAGGAAGTTAAATTATTTTTATTGCGATGGTTCAGACAGTGTGATGAACGTAGAAGAAGCTCGTCAGATCGATAAGAACAGAGATATTTGGTGCTAGGTAATCTCTGCCTACCCCGTAGAGACCTGGCGTGGTAGTATAGTAGAAAAATGTCATTCGAAATTGTAACGTTTGTGTCGTTATTATAAATATTAGTACATGACGTGTTTAAGTAAGATTACATACACTAGTCGGCTCGTTGTCAGTTTAATCGCCAACCCTACGACGAGACACGCAGTGTGCAAGCAATTTGTTTGTACAAATGTGTCAGACGAACTGTAACTTGCAATAAATTACATTGCATATTTTGGAACTGTCGATATTTTTAATAATCTGCACTTCAATTTGTCAAACAACATCCAATTACAGGGTATCACTTTTAACGGTGATTTGCCAATTAAAGTGAGCAGTTGTGAAATTAACAACAAATCCTTTTATTTACTATTAGGAGTTTTCTTTTTTTTAATATATTTCAATTAACTAATAATAATAATGAAATATATAATAACGCATATAAATCACATAGACAAACCATTACATAAACGCACTAACCACTATATAGCAATTGGTAAATTGTGCAAAAATATATTTGCCCAATTGACGTCATACTATACATAGGGTAACAATCAATTTATTAATCTCGACACAACAAAGAATCTTTCCGCACAATATTTAGTAATAACCGCAGCAGATGATCAAAACACGCATAAAACCTGTTACCCTAATGATATTAATAGTTAAAGTGACAAAACGGTGAGATGATCAGACGAGCGACGCGTGCGCTCCGCGGGGCGCCTGGAGATCAACGTAGGGGGAACACGACATAACCATGGGACTGATTAATTTATCTTATGTTTTATTTTATAACGAACATGCTTCCGATTTGTTTTATTTAGGCATTTCATTAGTAATGACAATGTTGTAGTATTTTGGGACATTTCCACATAAGGCTATCGGATCGAAAGTAGTTTTGAAGAGAGCCTGTGTTACGGTAAACAGACGGGAATAGTAATATGTAGAACAGCAAGTAGTCGAGATAGGGCGCTCATGGGCAAAGATTAGCATAGATAGACAGACTAGACAGACTAGACAGATAGATTAGCATAGATAGATAGACAGCATTGTTGGTCGAGTGGTTGCAAGCATGAGTGTTGATCGAGAGTATGTGGGTTCGAATCCCGGGTCGGGTGTTATAGGATTTTTCTAACAGTGGCTCGGGGTCTGGATCTGTATCCGGTTTAAAAAAATATTCTCAACACCTATGGCATGGCGGCACGTAAAGTGTATTCCACTCCTGTGTCTGCCCCTTCGCGAATTACAGACGCGATGCTACGTTTTTTATTAAGTCTAGTGCGCTGTAGAGACAAAATAAATCGGAGTATTATATTACAAAGAGTCCAAACATTACGTTCCCCGTTACATTGTCTTGTTTCTCCAATTTTCATAGTTTACTACAACCTAACACTTATGTGTAGTGGCAACAATGAGTCCATAGTTAGTGATCAAAGCGCTTGTAGAGATACGTGACTTCTAAGGCGGTCTAGACAACTTCGACAAGATTTTAAATCAAAGATAACAATTGTAAAGACATTCTGAACTATTCGTACAGAACTTCAAGTAATATTGTTAAGCCCAAAATTTTATTATCACAATTCACCACTGATTTACTTAGATTTGTAAGAGACATTTTCCCCGTATTTCGAAAATAGACTGACAGTTTGAAACATTTCTGTACAGATATTACATCTTTTGGACATGCTCGTAGACGCCACGAATGATATGTCGACACGTAATAATATCTCAACTTGTTTACACAGGTAATATACATGACAAATAACAATAATAAGCATCATCATCAGCCTATTCCCGTCCACTGCTGTATATAGGCCTCTATGAGTACAATGGCACGTCACTGAATTCGATCTTCAGCTCTACGCATCCAACCACTGCCAGCCATTTCGCATATATCGTCACTCCAACGTCAAATAATAATATACATATATTACAATTTAGTACTCTAATTCACAGGAAAATTAAGTTTCTTTGTTAAAATCATCAATTTATTCCCAACAGTTCATTGCGCTGGTCAAGTAGAGATTAACAGATCTTACGTGCTTTAGACAACAGTACAGAGAATAATGCCCTGCAGATTTCTCCATTCTATTCATCGTCACAGTTGAATCCAATACCCACAGAAGAGTGGAATTTACAACCATAGGGCTCAATTGCTCTTAAATCAGTGGATATGTTAAATGACTGTATTTCGTTTACATACAAACATAAAGGTGAACGAAAAAAGCAACTATAATATATTAATAAACGGCGGATAAAATAACTTTTAACAAATACCTACAGAGTTAATCTCTAGTAGGTTTCACGAGTGTTCCATAAATTTGCCATTAATCATCCCATAGTAGCTGACGCGACCCGGCGCTATCTGTAGCGGTACGGGTTTATGCTTTGAGATTATGGTATTACTGTTATGGCCATCGCTATCTGGCATATCACAGGCCGGGATATATCACAAGACTTGCTTTGCTAATGAATGGCCCGATCTACGCCGTACTGATCCCGTTGTTTATTATCCCTAATAATTCTTCTTCGTGACGTTTATTATGCCCCACACAAACATTATTCAGGTTATGTATATACGTACAAGTACATAGAAATATTAACGATGTTTCCGCATAAATAAATAATTAAGAAAGTTGGTAAATAAGCGAAGCGGCCTCATTTATTATTCTTTATAAGGAAACAAAGGCGAGGGTTAGCCGTAATAAGGCTCCGCCACCTCGCTGGCTTATCTTTATTGCCTCCAACCCACGTAGAATAATAAATCGTTTTCATCAAAAACAAATACTCGACAGTTTTTGTCGGAGTCGAGCGAGCGGGAGGTAGGGTGGCAATTTTCCACCCCCATAATACAATATTTTCCGACATTTTCCACGGGAATACAGTTTGGAATCGCTCGCTCGCGACCGGCAGGTTCCTTTAATGTGTATTTTTCGTCCAATCAGGGAACGGCGAGAGTCTCGATATTACCTCAACTGTCACACATAAAGTGGAAAATATGGTCGGCAGATGTGGGGGGGCGCTGCGCGGTGGGAGGGGGCGGGGGGCGCGAGCTGCTTGGCAGTCGGCGCGCGTACGCGACGCTCCGGCGCGCCGGAAGAAACGCTTCGAACAGGTTTATAGCTTTTCTTTCAGCTCCACTCAGGTACGGGCCGTATCATAACAGGGAATAGCGGCGCGTGATGTGAACCCGTGATAAAATAAATGTCGAGATAGGCTTATGTATTGTACTGTTTATCTTAATAATGGCCGCCCGAGAAAAGTTTAGATTAAACTTCGACTGTTTTTTTTAGTTTTGTTGGTAATGTTGCGTGAAAATACCCGTATTATATCTTTACGAAACAATACGTTTGTTTGCGTATTGTTGTACAAAACTGAGATAAATGAGGCTCAACGTCGTCAATGATCAATTAAATAGTATAAAACTAAGAAAAAAGGAAAACTAGAATTGATAACAAATATTGTGTCGTATTTATTGTGGTCTGAGAGGCGTAGATGTGAAATGATTTTAGTAGAGGTGGGAGCGCTCACCGTAGCCAAGTGCTACGCCGCCGCCTCCGCCGCGAACAGCGCGGCTGGCAGCGGATATAAATCGCGATTCATTTCTCATCGTAACTTTTTGTCGGTTCTTATCTGTTAGACTTCACTTTTCATCATCCGAGGGGATTTGTGTAATGCCTAGTCATTTCTCGGCGTCGAGCGCGGCTTATCGGAGCTCGCTCGCTTGATTGATGAGCGCAAAAATAAATGTTCAGTTAAATTATTCGATAAGTTGGAAACGGAAGTTAAACGGGAATTATCTTTGTTCCTTTGCCCCTAAGATTTCACGGTTGCAGCAGTTATGCCGGAGTGATTGATTGATTGTTTGTTTGTAGGTCGTTCGTACTTATGACTACTCAGAATGTCGGATTATTGATCAGAACTACATTTTACGTATAATTTTTGTAGTCAATGTGTCCATACTGTTTGTGTAAACTAATCTTTATGTGATCATTGAAAGTTACATTTAAAAGTGATCAGTAAAAATATATATACCTACAGTTCACATAGTTTGAGTTTTGCTGGCGGCTGTTATCACTAGGCATCTTTAAACTTCGTTAGTCTCTTTAAAGGTAGTACAAAAACAGATCGGTTATTTACTACCTGATACATCCGTTACGTTTTATTGGAGTACTGTGGTGATGGCTAAAGGGTTCGGGAATTGGGAGGTAGACCGGTATTTACCAGTCACCAACACTGCTACTACTACTCAATGATAGCTTTTTGTCAACTTCAACTAGAATAGTGCAGAACAAAATTCTTGTACTAATATGTTTTGGTCACGCACAATACTAGGGGAGATTACGGTTATCCAAAACTAGGCATGAACGCTAATGCCATAATTGCTGGCAATCAGCGCCCCTCCCATGATTTATAGCATGTCACTGGCTCGAGCGCTCTCCTCGCATTTACATCTCGCCAGCATTTCGTACTGCTATCGTAGAGATTTGTGGACAGCTTTTTTTTAAATTATATGATAGGCTGGCTTTTGGTCGCTATCATGCCTGTTCGAGAACGCAAATGAAAAGCCCGTTCACCTTTGCTTGAAGAGTCCTAGGTTACACGTGTCTGGAAATACAGACGCTGGCAGAGTGTTCCACTCCATGGTCGTTTGGATATATTTAAATGTAATTATAATCTCAAAAAAATTTGCTTTTATATCTGATTGTACTTTTGACTGATATGTAATCATTATACGTTCATATAATTTTTATTTCTTCACGAAATTGGTCCAGCTTTTAAATACATAAACAAACATTGAAGTATTTGCTTAGGTCATGTACAAAAGGGTTGCTAGGGTCAATTTTCATAGATTACTTACGACCCTTTAAGGATTTTAGGCGATCGCAATTTGCAATCTGTTCCAGCTCGTATTGTCCTAATTTATTGTTGGGGAGGTCCGTTTCGCAGTCCACCAAGCGCACTCAGGTTGAGCACATAATAGTAGAAATTGTGTTCTAGATTCTTAAATTGCATGCGGGACTGTAGCCGGTCCACTTAAAAAGAGCATTGTGGCTAATCTCCAGCGACACATGTACAAACAAAGTTTAATTGTGAGCGGTGCGCTGCTCGCCCGCCCCGGGCAAAACCGATTACAGTCTTAGCGCCGCTCACCTTGATTCCTGCACGACCCACCCCCACCCACACATATTCAATTCCAATCAATCCCACCGCACATATTTATATGTAGAGTTGGAGCGCATGTTTTTATTGCGGACTGCATCGAATGACGGCCGCAAACATTGCATCCGCCTCCCTCGCTTCGCTCGCGTCGGGAAAACCTTTTATTTTTAATTTCGATTTTGATTTTTTCCGGGCGCACCGTGTCGTTCTAGTTTTATTTTGTTTCATTTCATAGCGCAGGGTGGGTGCGCGACAGATCGGAATTTCAGATATGTACAATTTAAAATCGTGTAAGTACGGTCAGCGTGCGGCGGGCGGGCGCGGGGGCGCGGGAAGCGCTCGTTCCCGCTAGACTGACGCCTGTCGGTTTGTTTTCTTTGCTTTTTTACGAATTCTATTTTCATTTGATTGCATTTGAATTTCCGCCGCCAATATCCGCTAACTAAACACGATTAATGCGGAGCGGAGATGGACAGGCGACGGCGGCTGTGATGTTCTTTTGCCGTTTTGTCGTTTTATATTAGAACCCACCTAATTTATTGCAAATAACGCTACGGGATACTGTCTGCGATATTGGGAGCAAATCGCATTAGTGCCCTTATTGAGACGCGGTGGAAACATTTACTTAACGATTTAAATTACTTAGTATGTATCTACGTTATATAGCACAAGAACAATTCTTAATACTTAAAACTACACATTATATTAAGGGATTTTTATAGCTCATTTATTGGGAAATTATCATTAATTGTAGCTATGGACCGCCGCGTGCGCAAAATTTTCTTCGAACCTCGCAATTAATATAAGAAATATCTTACAAACTTGAATGATTACATTTTAACTGGTACGTTAACACTATACACAATGTACACACTAACCAAAATTCCATCAACACTGAAGTCATTAAGCCCATGGTTCGAATACACACCGGGACCCTTAATCTCGAAAACATCGGTACTTTGTACATACACTTGTGAAATGGACGTATTTTTAACGCTCCGCCACAACAACGCAGCGGAATATTTGCACAACAAACAGCATTGTAATGCGGCGACAAGTCGGGCTATCAGATCGATCACGGCGTCCCGTTATTGGCAAACTTCTCCGCGACACGGCCCTTGATTAAAAGTATGCAAATTTTATTACATCCCACGGGGTGTGCGCGCCGGGGGCAGCTACACTCGATTGGGGTCAACTATACTCGTATCTGTAATGTAATTAGTGTTCATCTTATCCCTTCAGTCCGTCGCGCCCTGCACTCGTCGATACCTATAAGTCTCTTATCAAATTTTCCATGTTAACTGCGATGATTCACTGATGATGGAAGCGTAGTTAATAATAGCTATAAACATAATTACATATCTTCATGGCAGGTTCCTTACGCCGTACTCAGGGAGCACCAAATGTCTCGAAGCTTGTATACATGAAAAAAACATCTTAAGTAAATCTGTACATCTTAGACATTTCCAAAATGTTTTGTTTGTCGTGTAAAGTTTGCCTATGCGCAATTTGCCAGCGTTGGAGATTATGGCATTAATATTTTTCAATCTGAGAGGAGACTTGTGTGCAACAGGCCAACGATAAAAGGGTTAATGATAATGAAAAGAAAAATAATCGTTTTGAGCAGTTATATCTTATGAAAAGTTATTAAAATATTTTCACTGCATCAATTGTAAGCCAATGCCAATCCATTGTATGTATCGATTTTTTTTACTTCTTAGATTTGTAAATAGAAATAACTAAATGGCACAGACTGGCTTTTCCGTCCACGATAAGTACACGATAGGCAATAATTATGTGCCCTCAGCCCAGTCCCTGCTTCTCGGAAACACACACATACACGTATACAGGTAGGTACACGTAATAAATAATTCGATACTACGTGCGTTAGAGTGGGGTTTTGTTTGTGTCAAATTGTAATTTATTGGTTACTGTGTTCGACTTGGTTATTACGGAGCCCGCCCAAGCCCCCCGCCGCCCCTGTTCAATGAAAATTTTATATTAGGTGCCGTATTGCCGTTACGTCGTTCGGTTTTTCTAGTCCGTGACCAGCGAAAGTGATCTTTTGATTACATTAAAGGGATCAACGGGGAATCTATAAACTGATTGATCGCTTGACACAGCGCTTTATGCGTATCTCTAGAATTTATATTGAGCTTAAGTGATTGTGTGTATATATCGCGAGCATAATTTATACAATTCATAAAACATTAGATTTCAGAGATATCACACGTTTAATTTTATTACATAGTGTGTCATTCATTTACTGTGGTAAATATCTATATATATTTATTGTGTTGCAATATAGTTCCAATTTCAATAGATGATAACTGTCCTCAGGTTATCACTTAACTTTACACTTAGAAGTTTTTAATAAAAGCAGTTAATGTTACGGAGTTAACTTCTTTATTGTATATATGTAAATTGGTTATAATAACTAGGTACGTATATGTTACATACTTCATCCTGATGTTTTAACGAATTTAATTTGGCGGTTAATAAAATTACATCACTATGGAAGAGACATATACCTACGTTGTATCTGCAAATATTAATTGACAGTAAATAATAATTGATTTACAAGGATCCTTACTGTGAATACTGAGAAATGCGCTTAGAAAATATATATATGTACATACATGTATTATACGTTCTGTGCATCACGCATGATATCGTAGAACCTAGTAATAAAATCAAACGCCTGCGACATTTTTACCACAATATTAAAAAACTGATAAATATCCTTTATTTTTTATTAAAAATTAATTACGTTATTGTACCTCTTGGTTTAAATTGTCATTTAAGAACAATAAATAAAAATCTCGGAATGTATAAGGAATTATTTTGGGTTTACTTTGATTAATAACTTTCGTTTTAAAAATGTGATTCGAATTCGATTAGGGATGGAGTCCCTTGTGAACGGCAAGCATTCCTTTTATTAGTGAGTCAACATACCTTTGGTCCTGTTTAAATGCGCGTTAGGTAAGGGTCGCGACCTTAACTCACCCCAGCTTTGTAAAAAGACTTCCCCTATCAATGACCATGATTGCAAAATTTGCTATGCATTTTAGTAGCAACACGAGGCGAGATATTGAAACTTTGAATGACGTGGGGATGATATGGCCAAAATGAGATACATTTATTGTGGACGTTCAAAACTATAGAATATGTTGTTACATTTGCACATTTTATTACTTTTGTCTAGAAGAGTTATTGGTACGTTACCATTAAACTATTAAACTGTTTTCTTTTGTTTTACGTACATTTAAAATGACAGTAGTGCTTTTCCAACACTGCCTACCTATCAACACAATCAGAATAACGCTCTCTGTTTAATTTTTTTGATTCGTCATTTGTTTATGTTCAGAATGTCATTTGTTTATGTTTTATATTTTTGTGCGTTTAAATATAAATTATTTGCTGTTAATGTAGCAATGGGGTAGGTGTCCCGAAGACAGCTTTAGAGAAGTTAGCCGGAGCGCACTCGTCGAACTGCGCATGGAATTTGTCGACTTAAACCAATCTCACTTTAACTTCTCTAACAACTTATAATAGAGTAACTTTGAACATTAATCTATTTTTGGTTCACACCTCAAGTATCTAAGCCGAGCCTCTTAGATCTCTGTATGTGTACGAGTAGATTAGTGAAAGAGATTTAATGGCAACGCGCCTACTAGACTGTAATTTATCAATATTATAATCGTATATTTGACAAGTATAATATGAGATCTGTCTTATATAGAACTAAACACACGTGGAATTAAAGAGCAAGTGTCACTTAAAAAAAAAATTAACAGACTTCAAATATGTTCATTTTTAGACCATCATTTAAAAAAATATTATTTATTATTTAATAATTGCCTCTCACAATTACACAAGCATATCGTGCTGGAAATAAGTAGTGAAAAGTGTTAAAAGTTTATTAAATTTGTTCGCGATGTATCAAAAGCACCAATTGATATGCAATTTGGCAGGTCGGCGGTGTTCAAAGCAAATTTAAAACGATTGACGTCCATTCATGTTAATCGGCATAGATAACGTACTTCATTCGTGTGTTCACTCTGTATCGTAGGATTGGATATACCATTTATATTTATATATATATAAAAGATAAAAAAGGCATTTTTGTCGCTAACATTCATACCAATACAAAGTATACATTTATCTATCTAGATGAAAAAAAAGGATTTTTGTTACTTATATTCGTACTAGTAGAAAGCATTATATTGCACAATTTGTTGGCTCTACTTCTTTAAAAGAGATGTTTGACATTTGATTCTCTCTGCGAGCCCTGTGAAGGGTCTGCTGTGATGATGTAATAAAGTATAATTCGTCAGAAATAGCTTAACACAATACTAAGATATTGTGCTAACGAATAAAACATAATGAAAAATATTGTTAAGTATCAATTTATCAATAGATAT
>DWME01007744.1:0-12324 GCA_018244795.1 Parelbella ahira ahira
GTCTGGATCTGTGCCCGGTGTATGGCAATAGGCTCACCACTTATTCCATGGGACGTAAACGTAACTGGTGAAACGTGAAAGTGTCCTACACTCATCTGCCTACCTCTTTGGGGATTACAGGAGTTATGTAACGGTTATACGAGTAATTTACCTCATGTATCAGCTGATGTTTTGTTAGTACTCTAGTGCCACATGGTATATCTGAACAGACGACATACGCCGCTGAGTTATTGATGCAGTTGGTTGTCATACGTATTAAGCCGCCTGGCGACGTATTCAGATAGTTAACTTTGACTAATGGATCAATTTGCACGTACTGAATGTGTGGAGGTCTGTAAATGGTACATCATTCATAAGTACTCGTTCTAACAAGCTTTGATAGTTGTTGTGGTTTTAGTTTTTAATTTTTTTTTAATTGCCCACGTAATACAAAGGAATGTCGCCAACGATGACTAGCGGTACTGAGTCGCAGCTATCACACGTTACATATGCGACTACTGTTTTGCTGTAAAAAGATGACATGAGCGACCTCCTTAAAATGTATGTAGGTGGCAGGGGCATACGACATTGTCTACGGCCCCGAGGTGGGCGGGTACTGCAAAACCTTTATATATTATGTTTTTATTAAATTAATAATTGTTACATGCTTTTCTACATTTAAATTTCAAATTGTGGTTATTATTAATGAACAGAAAAACCTAGCGGCCATCTATCAAGCTATGATATCTGAATCCAATATCAAACAACTCGGAAGTTATTACGTAAGCTTTTTTATTCTTAGAGAATTTTTACTCAGATATTTTTCAAACTTTTTTGGACGTAAAATTAACTTATTTAAGCTCATATCACTATCGGTGAATGTACGTTGTACATTTTTATTATTTTACAGTATATTTGTCTTACCCTATTACCAGGCCGACTTCGCGATGACAAGCATCATGTGCCCATATGTATGGGTTTTCGCACACTGCATACCACGTTCCTTTGAAGTTTCTGTGCAAATATCCTTCAGTGTTTGAAACTGCAAACATCTATTGTAATAAAAAAATTATTTTACGTGTCGTATTTACGTATGTACGATTGCAATGATTATGATTAGTGTTCATATCTGCTTAAATTTTATTATTCAGCGGTCATCGTTCGACGTAATAACAAAAGTTCTCTAAACAGTGGCTGAATGCGAAGTTTTCTTTTGACGAATATTTTTTTATTTGGGAATTACACGAATAGGCTTTCAAAGTAACAGCTTATTCTTAAAAGTGAATAATTAACTATTCTTACAATAAAAGCTATTTTTAATAGGGTAGGTACCTACTGTTCTACTTTATTATTCTTTCTACTGCCTAACAGTCCTGAGTGTACGATTTGCGTCATAGTCAGCTAATAAACGTTTTGTATTGTGAAATACGCCTACCTACATAATCAAAATTTAGCACTCATAATATGAATATCTGTTCAGCTGTCGAATACAACTCGAACTGGTTATTTTTCAAAGCATCAAAAATTGAATACGTATATTCAGCTTTAATTTTGAGACTTTAGGAGAGGGGGTATAATGTCCATCTTTATCCTTATGCTTAGTTCGAATCAAAAACTTACCGGTTCTTTGTGAAGGCTCGGAGCTAGTATGCTACACTCTAGTTCGTCTTTCTGATTGGGGCAATCCACAACGTTGTTGCACCTCTGTTCTTTACTGAAACAGGTTCCACGGGAGTTTGTATCCAGGTCACCACAACTAAACATCTCATCACCGCAACCTGTGGATAAATTAATCATATAGCCAGACTGAATAATAGAAAAATTTAGACACAATTCTTATATTTTCGTGCGCGAATTGCTAAGAGGTACATTTTTTGGCATATTTTAATTAGAAAATTTAATTTTTTTGTGTAACGAGTACTAAGCAACAGTATAAGTAGGTATGCATGCTAAAATTAGAATAGCAAAAAATAATTTTAGTGATTTGGTTGGACTGTTACTAAAATATTGATATATAATGACCAGTAAATGTTCAATATTGGTCCATGGGTATTTCTATTCATATTACGAAATATGTTCGCATGTTATCGTACATCTCTCTCCTTTGTTTTCAATTGTACATGTTGTATTACCATAGCATCCCATTTCGTCTTCTCCGAATGGACAATCAAAATAAGAGTCACAGATTCGCGCCGTATCTACTCTAGACCTGCAACCGCATCTTGCTTCGTCGCTGACATCATCACAGTCCACGTTCCCGTCACACCATTGATTTTCTTTGATACAAGCATCGCCATTATTACATGATACGCTTCCTGATGGACAATCTACTTCCCTTACTGTTGTATTAGATCGTTTGTTTGAAGGAACGTCGGTCCTATTAAAAATTGGAATGTTAGATATCTTATAATTAAGTTTCAGGGGCGTTGAAATGTTCCACAAACTAGAAGTGGAGTAGTAGTTATTATAATTATAACATAAATATCATATATTTAGTGGAATTTTAGTTAACGTAATTTGATATAATTATTTTGTCTTACTTCTTCCGTAAAGAGCTTCTAATAATTTCAATATCTTGAGAGTGTAGCTTTCGTTTATGTACCGACTCTGATTCCTCATTACGATTGTGAAGATAGCCGGCGTGTGTGTAGGGGATGAAATCACTGGAAAAATGCCGAAAATATAAATAGCTCCACGAAATGTAAATATGAATGTAAAAATAAATATATAATTGACATATTTCAATATTTTGCCTCTGTTACTGTTCATTTTGTTCTTACCCAGAGTACTCGTAGGGCAGTAAGGGATGACCGTGCTCCATACTTGGTACGTCATATGAGCCTGAAACACATAATATGTAACTTTCGTTAGTAATATCCATCGACAACATTGGCTTCTACATAGCAATAACATAATTGTGTGCTAATCAAATCTTATTCTGAGGTCCGAGCGAAATATCTTTTCTTAAATATTATCAATTACCGTAGGGACAACCAGCGTGATCCTGTAATGGAGCCATGTCTGAATAATATGGATGTGAATGCGAAGGTTTTAGTTTCTTCGAACCGAAATTGAATCTGTACTGTCTTGGCTCTTCAAAATTGGTCATTCTCTGATTTGTATCCGAGAATATCTCTCGTTTAGTTAATTCCGAAGGCGCAATATAATTGTCATGACCAAATTTATATTCCTTATTTCTGATGCTATTTGCCTCTTTATAAATTTTTAATGGGGTGTTTTCTTTTCTCTTCGTGGCGTTATTAGATAAATCTGACGTTAACGTTTTCAGTTTCGTAATAAAATTATTGCAAATAAGATTATGGCTGTCTTCATTGCAAAGCAGATCATGCTCCATAATGATTTTTTTAATTTTTTGGAAGTTGTCATCGTTATCCTTAATTTTATTCACATCGCTCTTGTTAGCGTTTCCCATTTTTAAATTTGAATGGCGTTTCGTTCGTTTTGCACTGGATATATGATTTACAGTTCGATTGTTCAATCGGACAAATATATCCACGTCATCCTGTACAACAGTAATATTTTCCGGTTGATGAGATCCTGTCACTAAAATAATTTCTGTATTTCGAACGTTTTCTGGAAAAATTGTAAGCATTAATTAAAAACATTCTATCGCTACAATTAGCAAAGCTGAATTTTTAGACATACTAACTATTTTTTAAGAAAAACTATAGTAGCTCACCATTGCTTTGTAATGAACATAAAAATAATATGTAAATACCCAGCGCAGTCAAAACTATTAGAAACATTATTATAGTTTTAAGCAATATCGGCTTCAGGCACTTGTTATTATTATTGCGATCTGAAACATAAACATTGAAAAAAAATCAATATTACTTCTTACAAGTAGGTATTAAAGCAACCATTTACGTTTATGTAAATAAAATTGAGACAAATTTCACAGTTAGAAAAATTAGGTGAAGTATTCAATGTGATATATTGAACATGTTAAATTATACGGGTAAATTTGTGTTTGTTTCGAAGTCTCTGCAAATTATTCGAACTTGCGCGATTAAATAATCAGCAGCTTGTCACAAATCATCATAGGGATGTTATCTCAGAAATATTAAAGACGCTTTATTATAATTGAAGCCAATAAAAATGATACAACTATATTTGTTTCATTTTCAAGGTATATTAAATTTTATTTTATTATTAATACCAGTAGAAATAATATTATACCCAGTATTCAAACGGAACGTGTATGGGCCCAGGTGTGCTATAATATGTAGTTGTCCCCAAATATATTACGATCATAGAGGGCCGACTGACTTTTTACTACAAAATTGATCCTTACATATTTAATGTACTTTTACCATATTCCTAACTCTCTTCATACATGGCCCCCAGTTTCAGAAACTTGAGACTCCCTCAGTAGCTATTCGAAGGGAGGGCATAGGAAGAGGCACTATGCTTCTCTCGGGTGTTCGGCCCTTGTGGGGCGTTGCGCTAGGAGGACACCGGTTCGTTCCATTGTAGATCCCGGAGCCCTCCTATTAGCACCGAGGAAGGCCACCGAGGGGGTTTTAGTGCGGTAAACAATCCCACATAACCCGGTATCACTCCCATGATACCGGATGCCTTTTGAACCCCTCCCCCCGTAAACAAAAAAAAAAAGGTCTCCCTTATCACCTACATCCATCAACATTCGCTTTGTATATCTCTTTGTCATTCTTTCATGAGCTATTCTCTCAACACGCCCGACCTATTCTTTTACACATTTTTTTCACAGAAAGCATATTCCTTGCATTGACGCGGTCGGCGAGTAACATACCACACAAGCGGCGTAACGACCTCACCAAAACTATTAAAAAGTACAACATAAAAGCATCTACGTAAAATTGCGGTTACCTAAAGCGTTGTACGTTATGACAATAACGCCGATCCAAACATAGTACATGTAACAAAATGCTTTTCTTTGTAATATAACGGAGTAAAAGTTGAATAACCAGCATTGTTAAAATCAAATCAAATCAATTTATCGAACGATCGGCTTCGATTAATTTTAATACTGTGATATTTTTCCGTAATTGTGCTTCGCTGTCTTTTTCAAACACTCAGACTGATTAACTTGTTTTAATATATCAAAGATAGCTGAATCATTTATCTAACATTATACCGACTACGTTAAGTAATGGTAATAAAAAAAGTTAAAGTGATGAGAAATATTACCGTTTTCATTTGTTTCAGCCAGTTCCATCGGAGGGAGACCAAGTTGGCCGAGGTCATTGCTTTTCTGTGTTAATGTTAGAGCCATGATCTGGAAATAAGTAAAACTTAGAGTATGTTAAATGAAAAATACTTATGTATGTAACTATGTATCAGGATTGTTTTATGTCGATGTTAAAATGAAAACATTACCAGTTATATTTTGTTTCAGCTTTAATGCCAGGCTCATTCCGCAATTGAAGGACGTCTGATTATCGAACAAGATTCTGAACTGCCCGAGAAAAAATCAAACATACACTTACAAGTACAAACTGCTTGGAAAATATACCACTAAGATATACTGTGGTGAATTACCATATCTGATATTGGTTTTTTTTATAAACACGGTTTTTTTATAAACAATTTTTTAATAAACACGGTGAGTAAAAGTTGTTAGGATTTATATTCTCTTTTATAGTCTGTATTAATGAACTAATTATTAATAAATAATTTAGGTAAAATGAGTATAGATCGTGAAACTACATAAAACCGTTTAGAATAATTGGGGTTACAGTATAAAGCGCGGGTGATAAGGCTTTACCAACGACGGTGATCACTTACCAGCAAAAGGCCCGGCTGCCTATTTGCTATGCTAAATATATTTATTAAAAAAATGTATAAAAAATATTCAGTTTTTTGTACGGAATTGTTGTGGGAAAAATACATTATTTTTTTGGTTGTCGTGGTTTTTATGACGATATTAATATTCCATTTTTTTCTCAGAAGCTCAAGATGAGTATTTATATAAATGTTAGTAAGTGTAATAAAAAACAATGTGGCTGTTACTGGTGTGCTGACGATAGGACAATAACGATATTGCGTTCGTAATAATCAAGCCGCGCGACACTCACAGTGGGTAGCGCTGTTGAAACAGGGTTGAACTTGTTTTATTTATCTTTTTATATAAA
This sequence comes from Parelbella ahira ahira, assembly GCA_018244795.1. NCBI lineage: Eukaryota > Metazoa > Arthropoda > Insecta > Lepidoptera > Hesperiidae > Parelbella > Parelbella ahira. Next base: position 6,114 of record DWME01007744.1, read on the forward strand.
TATTTCATTTTTAATTCACGTTCTGCGTATACGACCATTATAATTAACTTGTAAAATACGATTAAATAAATAAAGCCTTTATCATTTTCGCAGTTGGATATAATATTAATCATCTTGCATGTCCGTACGCAATTTAAAATTTGTGTGTGTGCGTGTGTGTATATTTTAAAAAGAAATTTTTGAAATTGTAAGGACATTAAATATGTATGTGTGTGTAAAATAAATGAATTCATGAATTATTCCTACATATAAAGATGTAAATCTTAACAATCAATGTTATTGTTATTGATCCCTGTATAAACACATGAGGGCTTAAGATTCTTATTGTCGGAAGAGATCAATTACGAGCAGCTTTTTTCTAGTAATAAAGGGACGGGTGCCATCGTATACAAAAGCATACCAGACCAGTTTTCTAAGTAAATTATAAGAATATTTTCGATTAGTATTAAAGAATCGAAACATATTTTAATTGCACGACTCATTTATTTGCTTTTAGACCTTTCTCTTTTGACTTTTTGACACCCTGGGCACTAAGAGCAAAGGGTCTGGATAGGAAAAAAGTGGAGTGCTGCAGCAAACGTGTCACTGTAAGTATCAACCCTGAAACTCCCGCGTGTTTTATACTTTACTATCCCATAATTTTCCTTATCCAATAACTTTTTGGTATAGCATCAGGTTATTATTATAGAATTTACACGCACCAATACTAATGTCAAGGTAATGACTATTAATGTATATTTGTATAGCTTTACGTTTTACGAAATGTTTTTCTTTTAGCAAACGTTGAAAAAAATTATACATAGGTAATGTTCAAATGCGTAGCGGTTAAACGAGCTACGGTTAGAGCCAGAAGTAACTGCAAATTTCAATAAATATGCAAGCACGTGCCTACGTTGTTGAGAAAACGGTTTTTTTGTTTTTATATTATTTCATAAAAAAGATGCACACACGCAAATAAAAAAAATATTACGTAGTTTCATGATTTATGCTTCGTTACATATACAAGTAGGTATATAGGTACTTACGATGATTCACAGTTTAATTGTACAAATATATCTACGCATTTAAAAACCAATTCAATTCACAAACTAAACAATAATAACCGCATAATAACGGTTTTATTAATTGAAATCGTTTAAATAAACACGCCGGTCACGAGCCCAGATTATGAGGCGACTGAACGTTTTGCTGATGGCAAAACTTCGTCGGAAATTTTGTTTAGTAAGTGCAAAACGCATTTTGCACATTGTAATATAATTATATCAGTAACGTTGCATTTCATAGAAGTACAATTTTATATAGGTAAATAATGATTTGGAATAATGTACGAGGAATGAGGTTAATATTGAATATTGGCTGCGATACTTTTACATTTACTGTGTCGTTGGTGTATTGGTTGTGAGTGCGACTGCTCAGCGAGAGGTCCTCGGTTCGATCCCCGGGTCAGGTACTATTGAGATTTTCTAACTGGAATTTGCAATAGTAATTCAGAGTCTGGATTTGAGTCCGATTTATGGCAATAAACTCCACTCCTGCTCCATGGTGCAAAGTATACTCGTATTAAAAGCGGTGGATCGTGGGAGTGTAATATACATACAGGCATGATGTTACGTGATATCGTAATATATACATATTGCGTCTTTCCTGTTTAACCTATTAGTTTATTTAACTTTAACTCATGTAAATATTATTATTCTATCTTTAATCTTTCACGTTAAATATTAATTTATACAATACTAAATAAAATTATTTTATATCATTATTGGTGGTTGGCCAATACTAAGTACATACTCGTATATTGTAGCAAGCGTTGTCACGGAACAAATAGCGTCACATGCCTCATTGTACTTCAACATCCATTAGCTAAGTAATTGTGTCTCTTAAATCGTTTGCGCGCGAAACGTTGATTGGATTACACTCTTACTCATTTATTACTTACGCCATCTGCCTTACTCGGTAGAGGGTTTTAATTATAGTAACAATTGGAGGTTTAATTCTCGCTACATTTTTTGGGTAAATAGAATCTAGAGGTTTATTGCTTTTCCCGTTTCACAGTGGAACAATGTTCTCGGACAGGCGGACCGGACGGTCCGATTTAGAACAAATTTCTTACTTATTTTTTATTAGATTTTATTACTTTCGGCGTTCTTACGTTTAAAAAATTTTCTACTGTAACTAATTACATTACATCCTTCCTAAGAACTCGGAACTACATTTAACTATTAACTTAATTAATTATTTATTTGCTTATTAAAAAACCTATCCAGCACTTACATCACTTAGGAAAATATGTGCGCTTATTAATATATAAATCATTTAAAATTCATAGTTGATGGAAAGTGGCTGTACCTTTTGTATAGAAAAAAAAAACCATTAATCTTTTCACAGTTTTTATGTATGTACAATAGCGATTATATTACTTTAATACATATTACACAGGCAAAATTATATTTCTTTTTCCGAATAGAACCTGTTAAAATATTTTCATACGGCTGCTTTTATTGAATATCCAGACCTTGTGGCGCCGAGGTAAAATAAACTGTCCTTGAAAGCAACAGAAATATTCTGAACTTGGGAATATTCAAGTTTTAATGAGATCGCCGTACGGACCCACAATCAAAACTTACCTTTAGGACTTCATATGTCACCATATGTTATCCACTATTCACGATATATACATGTGAGCTTATTGTGACGGAAACATTTAAAGATAAAATAATAAATTAGCAATAAAGACAGTGACTGTTAAAGAATGCTACTGTTAAAGTAGCTGTAAGTAGTAAAGTAAAATATAGTGTTATTTAAGAATTGTGTCTTCGGTACCGATCTATACTACGTTTTGATTAATTGGGAAATGTTATTATATCAACATATTCAGTATTTCTGGATATTCATTAAAACTACTATTTGTATTATTCATTACTCTTGTGTTTCACAAAAATTTGTGTCCTCGTGCGTAAATGTAGCTTTCGTTATTTTCGAATTTTGTAGGCAGGATTTTTGTTACATTCATTTCCATAGCGCGAAATCTATTGGCGCTCGACATTGTGTTTCAATGTTCAAAGGCTTCACCTTCGCTCGTTTGATGCCATTTAGAATTATTTCAGGGGCCCAATTTACATGGAAAAGCCCTTCTGACCTTTGGCTAATCGATATCTATTTTTAATTTCTGTTACTAGTCGGGGAAGATTTAATATGAAGATCTCTTTGTAATTATCGCCAATCCAAGATTTGTGGGATTGCATTTAATTCTTATAAGCAATACGGATGCGACTTTTGTTTTACACATATATATATTTTTCGTTTTACTTTATATCTATATAAAAAGCAATATACATACTTTTGTACTCATCTGTGTAAAATGTATACCTATAGTTTTATAGTTTCTAGGATCATACATGGTATTAACTATAGACAACGCTGAATCCAACCTTCGCGCATTACGTGGTGTGTGTTGAAAGCGATACCGTTTTTATTGAATAGATGGCAGCACTATCGTCTTGGATAGGTTGTTGCAAACAGTAAATAAGTAAATAAATCTATTTTTCGATTTGCCAGCAGAACATGCGTTATTACTATTTAAAGTATGTTACGAAAAGTTCCAGTGTCCTGCAAACTTAGTCGACAACAGTCCATGATACTCTTTTTGCATTCTGTCCACATAATAAGAATTGTTAATATGATGTCGTCAGGCCAGCTGCTTTACGTAATAGGCAGAAGCGACCTAACTTCTAGATTCGTGACTCACTTCATAATAATTTATGCTTTATTGTAATACAACTACATACCTACAGTATGTCTACATCTTATCTAAGTTTTAGCCTTCTCTAAATCCTAACTTGCATAATTAGTTTGCTTTGTAAACAAGCCCGGTGACTCAAAACTTCTTGTGCTGTGTATGTACTTTGTTTTGTTCATATAATCTACTTATTCCGTTACTTAGTTCATGCTCACGACAGTATTCTAAAGTTACTAAACTATTTAATGATAAAGTTTTCCTGGCGTTAACTTTACTTATACCCATAAGTAAAGTTAACGTATAACCATGCTGCTATCGATTAGGTACTGCTGATAATATTATTTCAATAGAAGTATTTAAATGAAATGTACGCTGTCATTTGTCTTTGCCGAGAATATTAGTTTTAAAATAGAGTGGGCGGAGACCTTTGTATTTGTGGAAATGAAGCCGCTTTGATTCAAGTATTTTCAAACGTTAAAAACGTAAAAAAAATGCTTCGCGTTTATGGCAAAGCGTCTTTGTCAAATAAGAAAGAAAAGATGCGAGCGAAATTATGAAAATGTTCAACTTTAGTTCCTTCATCTGTGGGTTGTCATAATATTGTTTTTAAATTTTATTAACACACCATTTACTTAGACATTTTTGTCGATATTCTTACAGATAACACGACACAAACTTTAACGGTTGATTCATATCATCAATTATTCGCTCCCTCATATTTTATGTACATATTTATTATGTACCTATATGTAACAAATCGTGAGTTACTTTTGCATTTCAAATGTTGCGACCCATAACAAAATTATTGTCAGTATTTCTGATATTGAACTACATTTGAAAAACGAATAGCATATACTTAAAACGGCTGGTCACATCGTCATGGTCTGCACAAATAGTCGTCCAATGGCCATGTATTAACACGATTTGCTCCATGGTCGCACAAGAAATCATCAATTTTCATGGTTTACTGACAATATATACAAACGGGGTCGATTGGAAACTTCATTCGTATTCCAATCTTGACAATAGGTAGCAGTTATTACTTTATAGTGGTGCTTTCTGAATTCATTTACTTGGAAAAGTCGTCGTTTCCTGGTAAGTTTGTTTTCCATTACTGTTAAAAATAAAAATATCTACCGAATAGGTTACGTACTAAATACATCTTCTATATAAATTGTCTATATGATATCTTACATCATTGATGTGATAACTGGATTGTCGTATGAAATACATATATGTATGTACATATATTAGGAAATGCATTAGACGAGAAGGCATTGAGGTGATCTTTGAGAATAGTTTGTTTTACAGGATATTTTATTATGTAATATTTGAAAGGAACATTTGAAAATAACAATAAAATCTAATTTCATAGTTTGCTGTTAAGCTGTGATATTAGAATAATGGGTTATAACTAGCTTTTGATAATTTGATTCTAAATACGAAACATTTAAAGTAATTAATCTAATTATATTGGTGAAACGTGGGATTGTACTACACTCCTCTGCCTACCCCTTTGGGAATTGCAGGCGTAATGCGTCTGTTTTAAAAATGTAATTATATAGTTCTTTATACAGGAAGCTATATCAAAAACGTCACTGTAGAACCTATTTCTTATAATAAACGAATATTTTTAAGGTGTTATATACTTGTTTGAAGATTGTGATCGGTAGATGCTAAAACGAGGGTAAAGAAAATTAATGGAAGTATTTTCTATACAAACATCGGACGTGAGCCTCTTTTAAGGTTAAATCTCAGTCGTGTTTGTGAGTGGAATCGAATTTCTATAGACAGCTACGACTATAGATCAAACTTGCGTGTCCGTTCGTGAACCTTGTACCACAATAAAGCTATTTTTGGATTTGCTTTCAATATGGAGGTATTTTATTCACTGCTGCTTCGCCGAGTACAACACATAATTCAAATAGACCACCATTAAGTATTTGCTTAAGTAATTGAAAACTCGAATGAAGATTTTATCAAAACCATTAAAGATTGGAAATGATTTGTCCTTATTGATTGAAAACGGCTTTTCGAGTCTCTGAATTTTTGAGGTCAAACTTTCTCTCATTATTTCTTACTACGGAGAAAAAATTTAATACTATCCGAGTCATTGTTTTAATAACTCTTGTATTGAATGTTTTTCTTTAAATTGGGTTTATTCGTTAAACTTGTTATTAAGATTCCATGACATCGATTTTATGAGGTAGGTAATTGAAAATATCAACAAATGGTAACAACTGAATACTTTTCAAACAGACGTAAGTACTTATTAATCTATAGGTACCTACTAGGTATTAATTTTTGTGACGTTTTATTATCTATTAATGAAAAACTTATCTATGGAAATAAATAAAATTGGAGTGTCTGTTTCTAATATTAATTTTTTTTACAATTTTCGTCCGTCTGTCTGCTTGTGCTGGCTAATCTCTGGAACGGCTCGACCGATTTTGACGGGACGTTTACTGGTAG
>DWME01007745.1:0-12324 GCA_018244795.1 Parelbella ahira ahira
TTAGTGGTTTAGAATTTAAGTTCGAATTTCACGGGTCCTCGTTTGAAATTCTGCCGCGCACCTATTTCCAAAAATGTGTGTTATAAGATTAAATATATTAGATATGGTGCCAACGTGAAGAATTCTGCATTTCTTAAGTTACAAAAAATATCTTCTAAACTGTGTGAAGTTGCTATTCCGCACTTGTACAGCATGGCCGGTTACAGCTTCGACCTTATTGTTCTGAGATGGAACCCGTATCCAACATTGGAATGATAGAAGGACAGAGACCAACAAAACACCGCGTTCGGATTACAACGGTTTCATGGATAGTTCTATTGATATATTTTAATACAAGGATCAATTAGTACATAATTTGGGTAGTACTTTCATCTTGTTGGAGAGATGCATAGTAAGTTAATAATATCTTGCTTGTTCATGTAAAGTTATGTCGAATTATTCAAAAATAAAGAATCTTATACGGCTACAAAATTTGTCGATTAGTGACTCTATACATTTTTGCCACAAGTCTTGCTCGTAACATCATGACTTTCAAAATGTTACTGCAAACAGATCTTAACTGATAACATTGATAATGGGTTATATTAAAAATTCAATTATAACGATACCTTTTTTATTATACATATATACGTCCACCTACAATGCTCTCTTTCAGGTATAAAACATAAACCGTGTAAAAGAGTATTGAAAACCATAAAATAACGTCTGAAAATGATTTTTCATTTTCAAATTCGTCTTCAAATGTAGCGCCATTTAACCGTGTATATTAGTATCAGGTCGGGCACCTCTGCTCGTGACAGGCAGCGACGCGCGCTGGTTACCGCCTGACCTTTAAATCTCTTACTGAGCATTTGTTGAATGCATTTTCAAATTACAATAAAGTACATGTATGTGTCTGAAGTGTGATGAATATAGCAGAAGTACCTCAGCACTGTAAAGATAGGAAGTTTTGGCTATTTCTTTTATTTAACGTCGTAGGAGACAATGCGTGGAAACATAAACATAATAAGTTTTTATTTATTAAATGTTCTTTCAAGATTCAAACTTTTAATAAGCATATTTCTTCTAACACCGAAACCACAATGTTCATGAAGTATTCAATAGGTTGCGCTGTTATAAATTTTATTAGAATTTTCTAAGCAAAACAATATAGAGTTGATTAGGTTCCAGAGAATTCTATTCGTTATGAAGCGAATGCTCGCACAAAGATTAATTATAAAGACTTTCATAAAACTAAAACAGTTTGAAATGGAAAATATTAATATGAAGTACGACGGCTGAGAGTATATTAATTGCTCTTTGATCTACGTTTATGCAAATATTTAGTTATTTAAATTTGTAGGTTAATTTAGTATAGGTAATAATTCAGGAATTAGTACATATTAATACGGTAATTTCATTGTAAAATTTATGTTAAATTAAAAATATCCGACTAACTATGTAGTTGAATATTTTTAATTTAACCTAATTTATTTCATTGTTATTAAATTACCATTAAATATTCCGTAAAATGTTTAGCATTAAGTATAAGGTACGATTATTTCATTTTGTAGTTGGAATTAATATCGCGAGTTAATTTCTGCTTGAGACAGGAAGCTCGCTAAGCGATTGCTCCCTGACCTTTATGCCGCTCTTCGAACATCCGGTAAATGCATTTACTTGGAGTGTAGCTTTAAAATTTTGTGTAGTTATTTTTAGATACAAAACAGAATTTTTTCTTACAACTTTCGCTTACCTTACTTAGCCTTATCTTATCTTATCTTAAAATTTAGACAGAACAGCTGAATACAACGTGCTGACTAAACAATAGAGCTCTTGTTTAAATATCTGTCAGATTATATGGAAGAGGCAGAGAGGTTCCAGTGCCAAATATCTCTATCCTTGTAGAATATATGTAACTATTTTATCCAATCCAGGTTGTAACATTAAAACTAAAAATAAAACGGTACGGCAACATAAAAATCATTGGGCTGCGTATGTAGGTACGTGCTTACAATTTATTTTGTGTTTTTGCCGAGTGGATCTCAGGGCCGTTTATGTTCCTTATTTCTTTTATTCCCTTTTATTGAAAAGGAAAATGTTGACAAAATATCGCTACACAGCGGCTGCTCCTCCGCGCCGGTAACCGAAGCGTTGTTATTTTCTTGGAATTACCATGGAACAATAACAAGAGATCTGTGTATCTTGTACAAATAAAGATATTCAATGTTTTATCGTATTACTTACAGTTAGAAACGCATTTGGACGATTATTTTATACTCCTCATATTTCCAATATTGGTTTTTTGGTAGTATAAACGTATCATCACGCCTGTAATTCCAAAGAGGTAGACTGTGGAATTTAGTATGCTGCCACTTTGACCAATAACGTTTACGTCCCTATGTGGAGGTGGTGAGCCTATTATCATGCACCAGGCACAAATCCGGACTTCGAGCCAATAATAGAATTTTCAAGACAGAAAAATCGAACAGCACGCGACAAGGGGATCGAAGCCAGAACCACTTGAATTAACCAATTCTAGAAAAACTGTGACCACGTAGTATAAATTGGGTTCGTAAATTAACTGTTTTGATATGCAATCAGTAGTGCCAAGTTATAAAACAAATAACGTTATTAAATTGGCAAATTAGTCTTACTTAGTAATAACTATATTATCGTTGTAAATAATTAATTTAGCTGCCTGGTCTGGTCGTCAAATAAAAACCTTTGTTTGATTTCTATAGGAAGGCAGAGAAGTGTAGTAAGTACAATCCCACGTTTCAGTACTTACATTTACGTCCAATAATGGAATTATGGGACTGTTTTGACACAGAACGGGCAGTAATCCAGACTCGTAGCTATTACTAGGAATTTCAAGTAAGAAAACCCAATAGTTGCGGATCCGGGGATCAAATCTAAGACCCCACAGCAGTAATTGTTGAAACCCCATGACCATGATTCAATAGAATATATAAACTAATAATAAACAATACAGCTAATCAAAATACAGTCAAAATAACACTCAAAGTACCGACTTTGCAATGATATTTCACGAAATGTACAACAACTTTCAGTCTGAGGATATCCGAACTTCAAGACGATACGCTCCATTGTATTGTACTTTTGACGACTCTCGGATATTTGGCGCCGTTCTTGCAACGACCTTTAAACCTTTATTGTCCCTACGACGACATACTCTCAGTTAGTCGTGATGACTTTCGAACATTAAAGAAAAAGGTTCTTGTGGAACCTAAAGTATAAACAGAACAATAGAAATATATATTTTTGTTCTATAACTATGTCACTCTACTAATGTGTTTTAGTATTTCTGTAATACATAAATAAAATAGATAAAATGTACAATTATTTACTTAATCCTATTTAAGTTATACAACTTTCAGGTTGTTTAAAATTAATCGTAACTAAAAGTTTTCTAAGAAGTTTAAATTTACGAGGTGTTCTAGAACTAATCTGACGTTATACAGACTATAGTTTCTCAATATTTGGACTTTTCTAAAACAGTGATTTTTAATTACAATCAACGGCAGTATTACATTGATCTGAATATATTTTTGTTTTGTGAGTTTATACTAATCTACGTAAAATATATTTAGGTTTTGAATTGAATGAAAATGAAAATGATGGAATAAGTTTTGACATAACAATGTTGAAACAAAATTAATGATAACTTCATATTTATGTACATATACCTACTCCTTCCCGTTTTCTTATTTTCTATTAAATTTCTAAGCTTCGTTCCTGGAAACAATTATCTTCTAAAACGAACCGCCATTTTCAGAACAGGGTGTTCTGTTTCATTTTTTCTGAAAATGTATTGCAATATTTGTAGTCTGAAAATCGAATTATTATTCTTTGAAGACGTGCTCTAACATTTTCTCATTTTGTAATGTTATTTGGTAGCCTTTTGATACCAAAATGTTGCTTTTAATACAAAAAACTTCATCCCTATGCCGCGGCCGGGATACAAAGGTGTCATAAGAGCATTAAACCCGGCAATGGTAGACCGCGGTATAGTGCGGCCTGACTTGATGATGATGAGTGTAAGTCATAATATTTTAACAATTTACTGACCGAATATAAATACAGTTGTATTATTATTACTTAAACATCACTCCAGACTTCTTACAGGCTAGGCAAAGAGCTTGGAATGCCAAATATCTGTATGCTTACAGACACATGTTACGATAATATTCTTATTTTCTTGGTCCCGTGCATGTATTCCTTTCTTAATTAAAGGCCGCAGTGGTTTAAGATTACATTTTTGTAAAAATAAATTATGTAATGTTTTTATTCGCTTACAAGAGAAATGTAAAAATCTGTTTGCAGTTATTATATTGTCACGCCAGGTCTCTCACGTGGTAGGTAAGGCTGCTTGTAACTTTGTGATTGTTTTAGTTGTGTTTCCTATCTGGATTAATTCAACTTCTAACTTTTATTACAACGGCCTCAACTCTCAACATCTACGTTGATGATAGTAAAGTTCGGTCGTTTGATAATCTCAGAGCTGACTATTGTATCGTGACATGTCCATTGTGTTCAGTGCTCGTTTGTTGTTCAAGTACTCGTAACACTGCTTAGGAAACGCTCGTCCTGCGGAAAATATTATCGAAATACTTCCCAATGATCTTTGTCACTATATAAATACTCATACTGTTGTATTTATTGCGAAGATCATTCATTTATTGTTATTTTGAATAGACTGTCCTACGTAATCATGTAACCAATCACCCTAATCAAGTTTAATACTCTAACGAATTGTTAAAATAAATACAATTTGGCGACTCCAATAATATTTACGAAATGTTAGTAGCAATATTGTTTCATACAGCTAATACAATTCCAACAGCTAACAAAGCCAGTAAATAGTGGGATCAATCTCGTATTACTCACAGAAGTGAACTAGGCACGTAGCTATGATGACGAATAGCCAGGAGTGGACGGTAGCGGAAAGCGGTAGACGTAAGTAGACTGAGTAAGATAGCAGGTCCATTATGAGAATAGGATAGGAAGCGCATTACTCGCAAGTTCCAAGTTGATTGTTGCATGTAACAGCGTTAGGGGAGCGCGTACCTAGTCTTAAGTCACAGTATGATTTTTTACAAAGAGTCCAACAGAAACGAGAATTCTTGCCTATCGTAAAGAAGCGCAAAAGTTCACATATCCGTCACGTGCTCAGGCATGATAGATATCGGCATTTGCAGATCATGTTGATGGGCAAGGTTTGGCAAGGCTGGCAAAAGGAGAGTTGGGCGAAGAAGAAAGTCATGGCACAGTAACATCCGAGAGTGGACTGTTATTGCGAGCGCACCAGAATTATTTTACCTCGCAAAGGATAGGGACAGATTCCAAAAAGTTATTGCCGACCTTCACTAGTTGGAGAGGCACATGAAGAATCCGCGTGTAATGGCAGTAGAGGAAGCATACTCCTTGCAAGTGCTTGTACTTACTATATATAAGGGCGGATTGGAAGCGCATTTCTATTCCCTCGCAAGTGCTAAATGTATTTCTGTTTCTTGTTGATGAAAATAGAAAAGCGTATTCGTCGCTAGTGCCAAGTTGATTGCTGCGCGTTATACAAGCTGAACAATATAACGCAGTGGTCCTCGTGAGACGCGTATGACATGATTTGACGAATGGGCCGAACCGAGCCTAATTTACCGACGGCTCGCGGAGGGGTGGGTTGTTTGCGCTCATAAATTCGGATCGCTGTCTACTCGTTCCGGGAGAGTCAACAATACATTTCCCGGTTTTATGATAAAACACGTCTCTTAGATTAAGACTCCGGTACAGAAACATGCAATCAATTCAGTCCAACTTGCTCTTATGTATAGAAGCTTTTTGCTATTTTTTAATAAAGTAGGTACATCTTATGTCTTATTTTACTACGGCTCATAATCACATATCCAGTGTATGTAATGGTCGTAAAATATTTTTAATAGTTATAAAATTCTACTATTAACCAACAGCTACATTGAATCAACAATATTTGCTACATCTTTGCAACAGCTATTTTATAAGATTAAATCTAAAATTCAGAGCTATTGAAATTAAGTAAATTTGTTTACTTTTCCTTTATCAACTATTTCATGTCAATCGGAGCTTAATCTATATTAAACCAAATATACGTTAAAACGAAAATGTATTAAACCAAATATACATTGAACCAAAATTTATTGTGATTATTATGACATCACTCCAGGTCCACTACGATATAGGCAGAGATACCATAGCGTCTCAAATATCTCTATCATTACAGACCTGACATACTTTTCCAATATTTAACTCACATAGGAATTATCGACATTTAATACGCGTGACGCATTGTACATACGCAGCTAAAAGTGTAGCGCCCAAATTTGCATTGATTTCCATTTTACGAAGCCATGTTTACAACTTACTACGTGTTACCATATCTGCACGAAATTGTACCCGTATTTCGAAGTGTTTACAATGCATAAATTTTATTTTTATTGTGTTTATGTTCGTGGCGGGAGGTCGTCGGTGTGCGGTCGTTGTATACCTACCTATCTGCTAAGAAAAAAAATCGGAAAATTTCTCATTTCAATGTGATATTATTGTTACTACTGAAACGTCTGCCCATGTACTTTACGTGGTAGGTAGAGGGCACCGAGTGTATAATATCACTATCTTTACAGATCTGAAGTGATGAACTTAAACTAAAAGACGTCATGTGACGTCATCTCAAATTTTCACAGTTTTGCAAGTTGTACGATCCAAATATTCTCAATGGTATTTTATAGTCAGAAAACTATTTGACTTACCAATTGTCTGAAGCTACGCACTGTTGAACATTTGGAGAAAGTGCAAAATATTATTTTCAAGACAAGAAAACTGTTGGTATATAGGTTTTGTTCGTTTTAAACACGTCGAAAAAATACTTACACTATTGAAAGGGATAATTGAACTGTTAGCAGAAGATACTTAGTATGTTCTACTATATATACTATACCATATATATTGTCTAAGACCTGTTCAGATTATAATTACATTTGTATACCAATATACGTGTTCGAATTAAATCTGTTCTTTGCTGAAATTGTAATCTTTGCGTAGAATATCTTTTTCCATTTTAAAATATGGAAAATAAATACGCAAGCAAAGGCTTGGACCAGTGAAAGGCCCTTACCCGAACTTCAAAGAGAATCTTTGGTAAGCTTGTCAAGAATTAAATGGTACTTCCTTACATGATATTACAAAGTCAAAAGCCAACTTCAAAAGGCATTTATTCAATGTTGCTCATTCCAAAAGTGTTTCTTTTTCATATGTACCTATCTGAATGAAAACAAATATTATAAAAGGGTTTGATATGTAACTCAAGTTTAATACTGCCTAATTTCTGCATTTTACTTTAGGTACAACCCACCCTTCTAAACCCACTTTATTGAAGGCATGGTATTAAATACAGTTAGTACTAGGTAGGTACGATAGGTCGTAAGTCGTAAATCTGGCGACCTGAAGAAGACAGGGGGAAGCTGCTGAATTCGGAAGGCCAGGACCAGAAGGAGCGGCGCCGAATAGGAAGGCCTATGTCCAGCAGTGGACATCTAAAGGCTGATGATGAGTACAATAATAATCGATGTTTTCTAATCGACGTTGTATTGAGCACAATTGTTATACTGCCTACATTAAGAGCTCGCGGAACAATTGAACCAAGTATTTAGTTATAAATATGGCTGTGGTCCCTAATATCAATATGCTGGTTTAATGAGGCCACCCAGGCCTTGGTAAGTAATAACATTTGCATAAACCTTGTTTGTTTATCATTAAATTAAAAGTGATGTGTGCATTTAATCTTTTCTAACCTTAAATATTCATATATTTATTATTCCATTTAATAAAACCTCAAGAATCTCATAGAAGAATCAGTTGATTTTTTTAATCTAAAGACTTAAGTAAACTTACTAATCAGCATATTTAATTATACGATTGCTAAGTCTACAACAATTTCATCCGCATGTTTCTAATTCGATGATCAAAACAGCTGTACCAATTTTTAATACGTATTTACTCATATTTAAAATTCCTAATTGAGGCATTCGTTTATAAATGTAACTGTAAATATACGAGTATGTTTCTCAGAACGGAGGCCGGTAGTTTTTCGACAATGTACTTCATTAAGTTGGCAATAGGGTGATTCTTGGAAATTCGTGCAAATTTCTCCGAGAAATCCCTCGTCTCAGTGTAGTGACAGTTAAAGCCTGGGAGATCTACTAAAGCGAAAACTTCTATTGGCGTGGGAGTGCTCAAATCGTTTTACTTTGCAAGCGAATTCGTCATTTATACAGACACCTATACAGTTTTTGCGTCGAACCGAGGAAAATATCGTGATTTTTTCGAAATAATTTTGGAAATATTAATTAAGTTTTTTATTGCATTACTTAGTTGTGGGCTTATACTTAACGTGACTTTTCGTGTGGTATGATCTGTTGTACGGAAATCCGGTAAGCCAAGATCGTAGTCTAATAGCATGCGTAAGGAAGGATGTACATCATATGTAGGTACGTCTGGTTGAGGAATGATAAAAGCTTTGATGATGACGGGGCCTCTTTGACGTTTATTTAAAATGTTAACATGCATTTGTAGATACAGATCTATCACCTTAAGGATCACTAACATAAATATTTTTCTGAGATATTTGCAAAGTAAGCGAAGTAATCCATTCGAATATGGTATCTCAAATTAATCGTATTGAATTATCTCTATTATGCAAACATTGATATTTCAATTAGAAATTTCATATTGGGAATGGTAGCTGTATCACAGAGTTACGTATATCCTAACTGTATTAGGCAATTTAACTGTTCTCCCAGCTCGCGCGGACTACAGTAACACGTGGGTAATTCTGTTAGATAGTTATACGTTTTGCTTTCATGTTGAAATGTACAGCGACTGTAAATATTTTTGGTTTCACTTTATTGACTATTTATATGTTTAGTGTACGCATTTTATACGGATTTGCATGTTTATTGTGTAATTTACTGTAAGGCTTTCGTTGGGGAAAAACTTGGTTGGTAATATAAAAATACGTAAGGAAAGAATGTTCTGAATAAGTATATCCTTACAAGTAGAATCGCTTGGTATTTGTGAAGAATA
Organism: Parelbella ahira ahira; assembly: GCA_018244795.1. Lineage (NCBI taxonomy): Eukaryota > Metazoa > Arthropoda > Insecta > Lepidoptera > Hesperiidae > Parelbella > Parelbella ahira. The sequence continues at coordinate 9,115 of DWME01007745.1, forward strand.
AAGCAGTCGGTTCTAACTTTTCACATCGTAACAAATGTATTATATATGTATAGTATCTCCTTTCCCCAAATATCACTCCTCGTACTTTTATGATATTGTTAAATTAAAATTCATGAAAACAGATGACAAAAAAAAAGATGGCTGCCGCCTTGTGCTTTTCGCGATTATCGTCGCAGCTTGCCAAAGCTCGTTTACATAAAAGTCCTTGTTTTGTCAATTGCATTTAAATTTTTAACGGTGCTGTTGTCCTGACATCGTTGGGCTTGTTTTTGTCTCTTATCAGGACGTTTGAATTTTTTTGTCAAAGTGGATCAAATATAAAAAAACACATAATGTATGCATATATACTCGCAGACACACAATCATGCGCACACATGTGTACATGTACATATGTGTATATATAAATTTATATGAATTAACATATTTAAATGGACATAAGACAAGACTTATGTTTATATGAGACTTATGAACAGCTTACGTAGCGATATAATTGTTTTAAAAACGAAGCCATTGTAGTCTACGACAAACATTCTCATCGAACATGGCATAATATAAATCGTTACTCATCCTTATATTAAAAACGAAATCTCAAACCTATAAAAATTTCTTGTTTCGTTCAACATGAAATATTCGCAAAAGCCACAATGAAACTACTAACGGAACTTCATTATTACATAATATTTTAATAATAATCCATTCACAGAAACCATTATGTTATAATGAACCGAATTTGAGCATATTAAAGTAAAGCATAATAATTTTACGTGGAGTTTGTAAGAGCACTTGTAAAATCTGCCCTTTCACAATTCGTGGACGAGAATGCTCATAGTCAGAGCTGTTTACCTTTCATTTGCACAGTTCAAGCTCACTCCAGCCACGTTGTGGTCAGTTCGCAAACACTACATGCTGCAAGTTATCTGTATGTACAGCTATTACACGCCTCTTTCAGTATCTGTGCCTGAATGAGTTGCGTCGTTTTTAAAACTATTCATCATTAATGCTAACACACTCAGATATCCATTTAAATAGAAGTTTCATTATCTGAATTGCTTAGTACTAAATAGCATGTGATATCATAAAAATAAATTGTGATACGTAACAAAACATAATATCTAAAGTGATTGCGTAGATGTACAATATTGCTATGAGAACTAAAAACAATACAGTGCGTAAAGAAAGTGTTCGTATGTCTATTTCGAAAGTAATAATACTATTAGGCGTAATTGCACACCTGAAATCCCCGAAGGGGTAGGCAGTAGAGTGTAGTTCACTCTCACGATTCCCTAGTTACGTTTACGTCCCATGAAATAGGCGGTGAGCCTATTGCCGTACACCGGTCACAAATCCAGACTCCGAGTCACTACGAGAAATTCTAAATTAGAAAAATCCACACTATTAGGCGGTTCTGTAATATTTAAATCGAATGTATTCTTTAATTTCGTGTAGGTACATATATTTACAAGTATTTATAGGTACATACATTAGGTGTACATATATTATAACAATCTCAAGAAACCACAACCTCAACAAAGAGTTACCATGACAAAGCTAAATTGATGCTTAGGTACTTTTACTCATCAGATGGCCGTGTGCGGAGTCCCAAGATATTATAATAAGTTGAACAATTACAAAATTAAAACATTTAGAACCTAACCACCTTAGACAGACGTGTTAAGTAAGTTTTAAATAAAAAAAAGTAAGTTTTATAAGTTTTGAATGATTAAATTTAAATAAATATTTTACTAAACCACGTATTCGTGGCAGAGAAATAAATAATTTGACCCTAGAAAGCCTCTAATAGACTATTTACGTTAATCACAATTCCGAAACACGGCACATTACAAGAGCGATAAGCGAGCTGACAGGCAATGTACATTCAACCCTTAGATTAATTACCTGTGACTTTATTTTGGAGTTAATTTTAAAATTAACATGATTATAACCAACATATTGAGGTGCATGTATGAAGATATTGATGAACGTAAAGGAACCATGTGAGCTCTAAAAGGATATTTGGCTGTCAGTGCCGTCTGCCTAAGCCATAAGGTGCCTGATGCGATGATATAATAAAATCAATAATCATCATTACGATTTTCTCCTTAATATTAACAATTTCATACAACACACATTTAAATAACACATACACTAAAAGTATTGACAAAATGCAAAGCTGTATATTAAACCTTCTAGATTTGTCAATTGAAAGTCAACAATTATAAGTATTATTTCATCCTAACAAGTATTGGTTAAGAGATACAGTAATAAATTATGGCATTAATTCATCTAACAAATACGTTACAATGTCGGCAGAGAGCACCGAGTGTCAATATATGTATCTTTACCGACGTGACGTACTTCCTCTACATCACGCTATCATACACGCAAGTCGGTTTCGATTTAAACTGAATTCTTTATTGACTAATATCTGACATATTTAGTCAATATAAATCAGTTTATTTCCTTCCTCGGCATCTGCACCAACGCCGTACCATCTCTACTTACTGCCTATAGATCTGGTATGCTAATATAATCATAATCTGAAACTACAATCCATATACGCCAGACCTTACTACGATGTATTATGTTCATATGATTCTTCATGGCTCCAAGCGCGGTGTTGAACAGAAAAGTCAACTACATATACCTATGTAGTTGACTTACGTGGAACCTGTTTCCCGTTCAATTCGATTGCCAGCTGGCGGAGGTAATGGCGCCGTTTCCACTGGCCCGTATTGGTACAGCGAAATATTACGGTGTCAATAACATGTATTAGAGTTAGAGGGGTAATACGCGTTTACCCACTGCCTCATATTTCTAACGGTTATATGAGACATGATTAGTTGTTACTGCGCTATTAAATAAGACATCACGCTGTTAAATAAGACATTATTAATTATCACGTTATGTTATGTTGTTGTGTGTTATATAAAATATGATAAATTGATTGTATTTAAAAATTTTGTAATAAATTTTGCCTCATTTAGTCCGAGATGTTGACAGTGGAAATACACACAGTGGCATTTTCTATAATTTTCCTTTTGCTTCACAACCTTACAGTAGAAAATCTAGTAAGTAACGACGTGTCGACACAAGGCTCTCTGGAGCCCATTAACTAAAAGTCAGCGCGCTATTGAATGCGAGAAATGTAGGAGTGTGCTAATATGTTTACTCCTTCGGGGAAATGCAGACGTGATGTTATGTTATGTAAAT